>JAAALK010000289.1:68011158-68197950 GCA_019279435.1 Zizania palustris | reverse complement strand
CGCTGGCGTCGACTCGTCCCGACCACTCCGGAGCGAGGCGGGCCACTCCTCCTTCAGCGGAGAAATCTCCAGAGCCACAAATTCCTCCGCCAAATCCCGCATGCTCATCCGGCGGGCGACGATCTGCAGAAGTTGTATCCTCGCGGAGATCGTCCCGGCATTGGCTTCGACGCGAGCCTCTCTCCGGAACCAGATGTGGCGCGGTATCCCGGCTAGGCCGGAGGCGAGCCCTACGCGAACGTAGAACCACCGGTTCACCCACTTCGAATACCACCTCTCGTTGGTGGCCTTCGCCGGGAAGGAGTCTGCGTACCTCCTTCGGAGCTGGAAGTTGATGCTCCCGAAAGCCAGTACTCGGCCCTCTTTCTTCTTCGGCTGGCAGAGGGCTTCATGCATCTCCGCGAAGACCTCCGCTCTCCCCTCGCAGCCTTCGGCGCGCATGGCCCACTCAAAGATGGCGAGCCGCGCCACGGCGTTGGGAGACAGCTGCGGGAGTTCCAGATGGAATGCATCCAGAACCCCCGCAAGAAGTTCCGAGGCGGGGAACCCTAGGCCCGCGTCGAAAAATGCTTCAAAAACAACAACCTCGCCTTCCTGCGGCTGCGGGGCCGTCTCTCGGCCCGGCTTCCTCGCCGGCGTCTCTGGACCGAGACGACTCCTGGTCACTTGCTCGATCGAGGCCTCTGTGCATGCGGACGCTCCAAGCTCCAGGGTCTGCTCCCGGAATCGCTCGGAGGCGGGGCGGAGATCGCGTGCGCCGCGCACTTCCGACGTGGCGGTCGCCGCCGCCGTCGCTGCCGCCGCCATCTGGCGTTGCAGGAAACGCGGGTCCATCGCCATTGCAGGGGCGGCGCTTCTCGTCATTCTTGGAGGACAGGAAGAGGAGTGCAGAGCTCAGGGAGTGGGCCGAAAGGCGATTCAAGTGGTGAAAGTTGGTGCGTGCAGGTGAATGAAGAAGAGGCCGCGAGGGCGGTTATATATCCTGTCGTGGAATCAACGGTTCGCCTCCCGAATCGGTTAACGTGTGAACGCGGCGGATCGCGCGGCACCGCATTTAAGGCTGGCTGGCGCCTCGGGGCGCGGTGGCGGCCCCCTGGCGGCCCGCCTCCTCGATGCCATCAGCGCGTGCATTGATTGCTTCTGACGGCGCCGGTCCGGCCCCTCGGAGTTGGGGCCCTCCGGGTCAAGACGCACCAGCCCCCTGTCGGCACGGTCAACCCCCTTCGGCGTATTGGGAAAAGGAGGCTCGAGGCGGGCCTCAACCCTCCGGCCTCTTGACTCCTTACTCCGGCGCCTCCCAGCGCCCCGGTGGATACGGTGTCTTAAAGCGAGGTATGCGCCCGCGAAGATTATCGGGATTATCTTGTGCGCTTCCACCCCCTCTTATTGCAGGATTACGAGCGGGAAGAAGCGAGGGGCTACTGTTGGGGGAGATAATCCCTGGAGCCGAAGGGGTGGGCCCTCGGTCGGAGAGGTGGACCCTCGGCCGAAGGGCCCTAGCCTAATGACGGAGGCCACCTTCCAGAGGCGAGAGACCGGGGGCCACTTTCCGGAGGAGCAAGTCCGGAGGCCACCCTCCGGCGAGAGGGAGCCGGAGGTCGCCCCTCGGTGCAAGACGCCAGAGCCCGTCTTCCGGAGGCTGGAGGCCCGAGGCCCTCGGCCGATCCGGGGGGACGGACCCAAAGAGAGTTGTGGCGGGAAAAGGACTGGGCGATCGTACGAAAGGACATGATTGCGATCCTCTGAGCCGTGTCGGGCGGCGCAGGAAGCGTCCGACACGGTTGATACGCTGTCAGAGTCGAATCTTCTTGTCTGTACTATGTATCGCCTGTTTTGTCTGTACTACCAGTCAGGGTTGGTCGGGTAGCCGTTGGCGGTCCGGAGGCGCTTAGTCCTCTGGACGGGGCGCCTTATAAATACCCCTCACTACAGTTGTAACAGGCAGGCTCAACAAGGCATTGAATACGCTATTCCCATTTCTTCCATTTCTTCCAGAAAACCTGCTGGTTCGATCCGTCGTTCCAACACCGCCGCTGTCGGAACTATCGCGCTGGTCCTCGCCATTGGGATAATCTCTCAGGGGAGTTGGGGAAAGTATGAAGGTTAAAGTGCGGAGGTTTAGAACTAAAAGCTCTGTAAAGGTTTACGATGTGGCTCAAATCCCCTTTTTATAGCCCCTTCGCCTTCAATTGCTATGATTCGCATATGCGTTTACACTACAATTTTGACTTTCGCCACTGACAAGTGGGCCTAGAAGGTAAAAGGGTGTGAACCTGCTGTTAAATTTGTATCCGTTACTTTCTCAAAAGAGCCTAACGGCTATCTGAGGAGTAATGGCTTAAATTTAACGGTTTATTTTCCTACGAAGCTTTCACACGGGAATCCAAGTTCGAAGCTTCCATCAGATATACCTCTGATGCCGAAGACACTTCGAATGATTATAGTACCTTGAATTTTTTCTAAGTCCCTAAGCATGAAAATATTTCTTGCGTATACTGCTCTCCTGCTATACAGGTTATTTAGAGAAGCGTATTCGAGGGGATACTATTGGGGGAAATACTTCATCCCCAGGACCTTCAAGATGAAGAGACAAAGACAACTCATAAAGTTCTAAGCCAAAGACTTATCTCCGAATTGACGAAGGTTTAAAGCTGAAGGGTTTGTCTGAACTCTGGTCCGAAGATACCCTTCGAAGATACAATATTGCGGTGGGAAACAACTAGAAGGATGTGACGTCTGCCTTATCTACCTCCTTCGAACCTTTTTTTCCCATTTTAGCCCTATTCGGGGTACCGAATAGTTTCCACTATGTCGGTTGTAATTGAGGGGTAAAAAGGTCTTTTCCTTAGAGTTTTTACCTATAAATACCCATTTTCTCACCCTGTAATAGGCATCGAATATTCAGACATTCAATACACAACTTCGAACTACTTCGAGCTATTATCCAGTATGGAGACTTGAGATAGTCCGCTTCACAAACCCTTCGTCCAGTACGGAGGCTTGAGATAGTCCACTTCACAAACCCTTCGTCCAATATGGGGGCTTGAGATAGTCCGCTTCACAAACCCTTCGTTTGTTAGTTCTTAATCTTAGAGAACCTGTTAGCGTAATCTTTTACGTCAACAGTACCTATTACACAAAATATGCAGATAAGTAAAAATTTTGTCCTCGTAAGGTACCGAACTTGTTATAATTATACACTGTACTAGACATGGCACAATACTGCTAATTATAACAAAGTTATAATTATGAAAACCAAATAATCAAATATATGTATTCAAGACTAATGCACACCTCTGGCCATTGCTTAGTTCAGAGGTCAGCAATATTATCCCGTAGTTCTTTGTTCCTTGTTACATGGCTTACATGCCTGTGCCTAGAGTCAATCCTATTTTTTCAAATATAACTTGCTGAAAACAAAGCATGAAATTTTGTTTTAGTAAACGGAAATTAGGATAATGCTGTTAGGAATAGCACTTATATTATTCTGAGGATAGAAGGTCCAAATATATAGATGTACAAGAGAGGGAAATATGCAAAGAAACCCCTGAAGGAATACAATAATAGAAAGACTAATATCCATCTAACACCCCCCCTCAAACTCATGGTGGATCAACAACACTGAGTTTGGAGAGATAAAACTGATGATGGGCGCGAGTCTGAGCCTTCGTGAAGAAATCTGCCAACTGAAGCTCAGAAGGCACATACTGAAGCGCGACAACACCATCCTGAACCTGTGACCGCGTAAAGTGAGCATCAACACCAATATGCTTAGTAAGCTCATGCTTTACCGGATCACGAGCAATACTGATAGCCCCTGTACTGTCAGACAAAAGAGGAGTCGGCGTAGAAACAGAAACACCGAAGTCCTCAAGCAACCATCGTAGCCAAGTAACCTCAGTTGTCACAAGAGCCATAGCTCGCAACTCAGCCTCTGCACTCGAACGAGAAACTGCTATCTGCTTCTTAGTCTTCCAAGCAATGAGGGAACCACCAAGAAAAACACAATAGGCAGAAAGAGAACGACGATCAGAAGGATCACTAGCCCAAGTAGCATCACAATAGGCTTGGAGCTGTAAAGAGCTAGAACGTGGAAAAAACAACCGACGAGAGATAGTCCCACGAAGATAACGCAGGACACGAAGAAGATGACTATAGTGGATTTGAGTGGGAGTAGAAACAAACTGACTCAGAATATGAACGGAGTATGAAATGTCAGGTCTAGTGACACCAAGATAAACGAGACTCCCTACAATGTGACGATAACGAGTAGGATCCTCAAGAGGCTCACCAGCAGTGTGTGTAAGGTGAACATTAAGTTCCATGGGAGTCTCAGCAGTTCGGTGATCAGTAAGAGAGGCTCGATCGAGAAGGTCGTGAATATACTTCTCTTGAGACAAAAAGAAACCCTCAGAAGTGGAGGCAATTTCAATCCCAAGGAAATACCTTAGAGGACCAAGATCAGACATAAGAAACTGATCACTAAGACGAGCCTTAACAAAGGCAATGTACTCAGGATCATCACCGGTGATAATCATGTCATCCACATAAAGAAGAAGGAGGGTCCTACCACGAGGTGACACATGAACAAAAAGTGCTGGATCATGAGAGCTGGCTGAAAAACCAGCAGCTGTGACCACAGAAGCAAATCGCTGAAACCAAGCTCGAGGAGCTTTCTTAAGACCATAAAGGGAGCGACGAAGGTGGCAAACCATACCCTCAGGGACAGAATACCCAGGTGGTGGGCGCATGTAAACATCCTCGCGCAACTCACCATTAAGAAAAGCATTCTTCACATCAAGTTGGGAGATGGACCACTCCCGAACAGAAGCCACAGCAAGAAGAGTGCGGATAGTGGTCATATGAGCAACAGGAGCAAAAGTCTCATCATAATCACGACCTTGCTCCTGCTGAAATCCACGAGCAACAAGGCGAGCCTTATAGCGCTCAAGAGAACCATCAGAGCGAGTCTTAACCTTATAGACCCACTTACAAGTGATAGGACGAACACATGGCGGACATGGTACAAGATCCCACGTGCCAGTACGCTCAAGAGCAGCGATCTCCTTGGCCATCGCATGCTGCCATTACGGATGAAGAATAGCATCATGATAAGAAGCTGGCTCAGAAAGAGCAGTAGCAATGAATGCCGAAGGAGAGTAACAATCAGGCGGCCTACGAAGGCGATGACTACGTCTGATAAGTTGCTCCGGAGAGGAATCCGTCGGAGAGGACTCAACAGGAGTAGAAGATGACCCATCCTCAATGAAAGAAGAGGATGGCACATCAGAGGAGGGCTCATCTAAGGGAGCTGGAGCATCTGACAGATGTGCCCTACGACGACTGTAGAATTGTGTCACAGGAGGCTTTACCGTGTAGTCGAGAACCACGGGAGGAGACTCAGAGGAAGACACAGAGGATGACAAAGTCGAACGAGTAATGGGCAAAGAAGCAGGAGGAGCATCAGGAAAAAGAAGAAAAGACAAGGGGTCAACCAAGGAGGCAGGAGAAACATCAGTAGTGGGACGTGGATAGAAAGGACGGGACTCATCAAAGACAACATCCCGCGATGTCCGCATCCGACGAGCGATCGGATCCCAACAATGATAACCCTTGTGCTCTATGCTATAGCCTAAGAAGACACACTCGGCAGACTGAGCAGTCAACTTAGTACGCTCACGAGGTGCAAGAAGCACATAACACACACAGCCAAAAAGACGAAGGCTGGAGTAATCGGGGGTCTTACCACAAAGACGCTCAAATGGAATACCACCCTGAAGAGCCGAGGAAGGCTGGATGTTAATCAAATAAGTGGCAGTAGAAACCGCCTCAGCCCAAAAGTGAGGTGGAACAGAGGAGGCAATCATAAGAGCACGAGCAGTCTCAAGTAGATGACGATGCTTGCGCTCAGCAACCCCGTTCTGGGCGTGAGCACCAGGACAAGAAAACTGAGCTAGTGTACCCTGCTCAGCAAACACCTGGTGAATAGCATCCAATAAATACTCCCCAGCAGAATCCGCACGAAAAACACGAATAGATGTGTCAAACTGGGTACGAATCATAGCAGAAAAATTCTTATAGATGGATAAAACCTCACTACGATGTTTCATAAAGTAAATCCATGTGTGTCGAGAAAAGTCATCAATGAAAATGATATAAAATTTATGACCACCTTTTGAAACAAAAGGTGCAGGACCCCAAACATCAGAATGAACAAGATCAAAAGGTCGCTGAGACACAGACTCACTAGAAGGATAGGGAAGCTGGACCTGCTTTCCCAACCGACAACCCTGACAATGATCTAAAGACTCTCGACCTGAAACCGACCCTAAAAGACCTCGACGAAGTAATGTAGACAATCGAGAGCCACAAAGGTGTCCGAGACGATGATGCCACTGAGTAAACGAAGACGTGGACGAAGCAGCGGAGGCGACACTGACAAGACTGGCAGGCGCAGCGGAAGGAAGACGAAGCCAGTCAAGCTCCCAAAGACGATGTGAATCACGCCGACGGGGGCCAGTACCAATCAGGTGACCAGTGCGTCGATCCTGAATATAGCAAGCATCAGAGTCAAGGATAATACGACAATCATTGTCAGTGATCTGCCCAGCAGACATAAGCACAAGTTCGAGCAGACCTTGGAGATGAGGGCTTCGATCTCGACGGAGGAGTCGGTCCGGAGGGCCTACGAAGGGAGGGTCGCAGCGAAGATCCAGCTTCGGGTCCCGGAGAAGTTGGAGGCCGTGCCGAGGCCTCGGGCTGACGAAGTGGTGGTCTTCGAAGCCTTCTTCGAAGCCGGCCTTGGGCTGCCAGCAGTGGAGATGCTGAGCGAAGTCCTCAAGGCTTACAACCTTGAGCTTCCTCAACTTTCGCCTAACGCAGTGGCGAGGTTGGCTGTCTTCGAATGGGCCATGAGGGCCGAGGGCTGCGAGGGCCGCGCGGATGTCTTCGTCGCCCTCCATGACGCCAACTGCCAGCCGAAGCCGAGGGAGGGGACAGACCGCGTCAAGAGGGCGGTGGCCTTCGGCAGCGCCAACTTCCAACTCCGGAAGGAGTTCCAGGACGCCTTCCCGGCAAGGGCCGTAAACAACAAGTGGTACTCGAGGTGGGATCAGGAGTGGTTCTATGCCTCCGTCGGCGCGAACTCCCCCCTTCGGAGTACTAACGCCCACATCTTGTACCGACGCGAAGGGGTGGTGAAGACCAGCGAAGACATCCTTCGCTCGAGGATCTTGCTGCTTCGGAGAGTGGCGGCGAAGATGAGTATGAGGGATCTTGCAGAGGAGTTCATTACCCTCCGACTCAGCCCCCTCGCGCGCTCCTGGCCGGAAGGGCTCTTCCAGGCTTCGGGTCGAGGGGAACTTAGTGAGTTGGCCTCCGACCGCTTCTGTAAGTCTTCGCAATCTCTTCGCCTTTTATGCTTTGTAGATCTTCACTTCTGACTTAGATCTTCCGTGAAGCCGACCTTGAAATGAGGACCCCGGAGGAGGCCATCGCGGCGGCGGATCGAGTCGTCGGGACTCCGACCCCCGAGGAGCAGACCCAGCGCCTCGCGCTGGTGGGGTCCTGGGAGCGCTGGAACAGAGTATGGACCGCGCTCGACCTCGGAGGGCTCCCTGCTCTGCCGGAGTCGCCCACCTGACTACCTCGTCGGCCGGAGCCAAGAGGAAGAGGGGGGACGAGGATGAACTGGATGCTCCGGGGCCTCGGCTGGAGGTCTCCGCGGCCGAAGTCTCTAGCCTGGGGGAGGTTGCGGCGGAGCCCGCAACTACCCCGGCCTCCAAGAAGGCGGCGAAGCCTTCGGCGGTGGAGGCCGACGCGCATACTCCGGCCGCCAAGGAGGCCACGGATGCTCCGGTGGAACCAACTTCGGGCGCGGAGGTGGATGCGCCAGCTTCGCAGCGAAGGAGCTGGAGGGCACACTTAGCCCCATCTTTCTTCCAAGAAATCTCCGACGATGGTAAACCCCTTTTTGCATGCTTCGCTTCAATATACGGATCTTGACTTGGCTCCCTGCAGAGGATGAAGATGATGCGAGGCCCGCCGTGGCGGAGCCGGTAGGCGGAGGTGGACCGAAGCCCACCGACGCGAAGCCCACCGAAGCTTCGAGCAGCAGCGGCGGCAGCGGCAGCGATTCGGAGTCCGAGAGTACTTCGTCCGACGACGAAGGCAGCGGAGGCCGCGAGGTCCCTCGAAGCGAAGAAGATGTCGACGTGGTGGGCTTGAGCCCCGCCTCGCCGAAGCTCGCGGAGGCGACCGTGGCGGTGGTTCACCCTTTCAAGCCGAGGGAGGGCGTGACAGCGGCGGCGATCCACGGTTTCCGTGAGGCTTGTGCTTCTGTGGAGGGGAGGGACTTGGTGGCCCAACTTAGCCACCTGGACCCCACGGATCTCTTCGTCAGCTCGAACGAAGTCCTTATACGGGTGAGCGAAGCCCCTTGGAACTTCGAACTATATGCTAGCCTTTTGTTAGTACTTATGATTTCTTGAATTTCTGCAGGCCTTCGCACTGAATGCGGCGGCTTCGACTTCTGTAGACAGGCGGATGGAGCGCCTCGCGGAGGAGAAGGAGGCCCTTCGCCGCGAAGTCTCGGAGGAAGCCGAGAAGCGGAGGCAAGCCGAGGCTTCGGCTGCTGAGGCGAAGGCTGACGCCGACAAAGCTAAGGAAGCTTTGGCTTCGGAGATGGCTCGGCTCCGCGCGGAGCTCCAGGCTTCGAGGGACGCCGAAGCTCGGCAGGCGAAGGAGAATGCTTCGCTCCGCCAACGGGCCCGGGGTCTTGAAGACTTCGTCGTGGCCAATCTTGGTGAAGCCACCCAGAGCCTGACCGAGGTCCTTGAGAAAATAGGGACCGAGTGTCGGGCTCCGGACTTTGGCGATCGGGACCCGATTGGGGACCGCGTCGACTTCTTGAAGACTGCGGCTTCGATAGCGGAGGAAGCGCTGACGGGCTTCGCCCTTATGGCCGGTCGAGTCGCGGGCCAGGGGGTATTGCAGATGCTCCATGACGCGGGGTGTGACCACCTTCGGGCGGCAACCTCCGTGACCCTAGTGGCCTTCGGGGGTCCGCACTTGGTGACGCCTCCGGCCGAAGTTCGCGGAGCCTGGCGGCGGCTGCAGGAACCCTGGAAGGAGCAAGGCTGCGAAGCAGTCCTCAACCTCCAGAAGGCTCTTCGACACCGCCGATCCAAAGCGCCTACTGCGCCTGATCAGCCTTCGACTTCAACACCTCCGCCTCCGAAGGTGTAGATCTCCTTAGGCCTTTTGTAATACTTAGCTGCAGGCTTGTAAAAACTCTATCAGCTTATTAATATGAATGTGGGGGTTCTTTTATACCTGCCCAGGCTCAGCCTCCGAGTGTAGACCTCGAAGTGCTCGAGGACTCCGAAGACCTTCGACAGTTGTGGGCAGTCCTCGAAGTAGCTAGGTCCAAAGATCCCCCTCGGTTTAAGCTTCCGAGGGGGCCTAGCGGCGAAGCCATCTCCGACGTAGCTCAGGATTTGCTAGCCGCTGTGAAGACGGAGTTCCTTCAGAGTTCTTTGTTTTTACCTTCGCGGACGGCCTTAGCAGGCGACGAAGCCTTAGACTTCTCTGCCTTCGATACGGCGCCGCCTGCTTCGCTAACTTGGAGCGACCTGCAAAGTGGAAGACGAGGTCCGCGGGTGTCGGAGCCTGGACGAGCCGGACGTGGGAGAGCGGGCTCCGACGAGGCTTCGTCCAGCCGAGGGGGCCGTGGCCGAAAGAGAGGCAAGCGAGGGTTGGGGCCTCGCACACGATTCTTCTTAGGCTTAGACACAGACTACTCGTAGTTTGCTCTCGAAGTATGTTTGTAACACACTTCTCAATATATAATGAATGGAGTTTGTTATATTTGCATACTTCGTCTGTATGCTTCGCATTGTTTGGCTTCGAACGTTTTAGCTTGTCGCGCTCGTACTGCGTATTACATTCGCACACCTCGCATACATGCTTCCCCCCTTTGCTCGTGGCAGCTAGGGACTTAGCCGTTGCTGGTGCGAGCAAAAAATAAAAGATGCGAAGGGTGCACCTTTCGGCGGCTTCGACGCATGAAATTTCATTTGAGCGAAGACCTCTTTTGGGCTCCGAATGCATTAATTTGGTGCGAAGCAAGGCTTTCGCATAACCAAATTGAGCGAAGCACGCTTCGGCATGCTGGGATTTGGATGCTGTGCGTGAGCGAGGCTCTGAAACGCACTTAGATTTTCATGCGAAGTATGACTTCGACATGCTTAGGCGTACATTAGATTTTGACACGCGAAGCAAGGCTTCGGAGCGTGTCTGGATAACGAAGCAAGGCTTCTGAGCTTGATTCTGTAATCAAAATGGATGTTTGGTGTGGATTCACCGAACCTGCGATAATGTGAGCCACCTTCGGTTCTGAGCCACCTTCGGCTCTGGGTCACCTACGACCCTGGGCCACCTTCGAGCCTGGGATGCTTCGGGTACGGAGCCCGGAATCCCTGGGATGCTTCGGGTACGGAGCCCGGAATCCCTGGACGCATCGGGCCATGGCCCGGAGTCCCTATTACTGCTACGGGCCCGGAGGCGCTGTGTAGCCTTCGGAGGGGTGCTCCGGATTTGCTACGGGCCCGGAGGCGTTGTGTAGCCTTCGGAGGGGTGCTCCGGATTTGCTACGGGCCCGGAGGCGCTGTGTAGCCTTCGGAGGGGTGCTCCGGATTTGCTACAGGCCCGGAGGCGCTGTGTAGCCTTCGGAGGGGTGCTCCGGATTTGCTACGGGCCCGGAGGCGATGTGTAGCCTTCGGAGGGGTGCTCCGGATTTGCTACAGGCCCGGAGGCGCTGTGTAGCCTTCGGAGGGGTGCTCCGGATTTGCTACGGGCCTGGAGGCGCTGTGTAGCCTTCGGAGGGGTGCTCCGGATTTGCTACGGGCCCGGAGGCGCTGTGTAGCCTTCGGAGGGGTGCTCCGGATTTGCTACAGGCCCGGAGGCGCTGTGTAGCCTTCGGAGGGGTGCTCCGGATTTGCTACAGGCCCGGAGGCGCTGTGTAGCCTTCGGAGGGGTGCTCCGGATTTGTTAAAGTGAAGCAAGGCTTCGGATTTTAAATAAGGCGAAGCAAAGCTTCGTGTTTTTGATAAGGCGAAGCAAGGCTTCGGGTTTTTTCAATAAGACGGGGCAGAAATTGCTTTAGAGGCGAAGCAGGGCTTCGAATTCAGAGCGAAGCAGGGCTTCGAATATCAAAGCGAAGCAGGGCTTCGAATATCAAAGTGACTGCGAAATTGTACATCGAAGTGGTACTTCGGATAGTGGACGTACCTCGTAAGGTGACTGAAGGTTGGCCTCGTAGCCCCTGGGGCTTCGACGACCTTCGACGCGTGGAGCGGAGCCCCTTGCCGGAGGGCGGGCTCCGGTATGCGAAGGATAAGGGAAGGCGAAGATGGCCTTCGGACTAGACCTGAAGCCCCTTGCCGAAGGGTGCGCGAAGCACGAAGCCTCGAAGCTCCCCCTCAAGCGTACTTCAGGTTGCAGACAATGGCAGAGCACTTAGCTTTTTGTACTAAGGTCCCCACGGACGGCGCCAACTGTTGGAACAATTGCGTTAGTTCCAGCAGGTTTTTGTGTGGTGGAGTGTGATGTGGAGAATGAGCCTCGAAGGGCTCTAACAGAGGGAGAAAAAGGTTTATACTGGTTCGGGCCTCTCCGGGGAGATAATAACCCTACGTCCAGTTGTGGTGGATTTAGCATGGTATGCCCTAGTATGGAGTAATGATTCCAGGGTCTCTTGGCTCCCTGGAGCGTGTCCCCCGTTACAAGGGCTTGGCCCTGCTTTTATAGGCGCACAGGCCAAAGGAAAAGACCGGGATGCCCCCTATGAGCCCTAGGCTTACAGGGGCAGAGAGGGGAAAAGGGCTAGCTACGGTACAAAGGTACTTTGCAGCTTTACAGCTTTACAGGCGTGTCGAACTGCGCCAGGCTTTGACCAGCTAAACGACATACCAGGGGCGACGGGGCCCCCGGTACGGCCTACACTTAGATATTTCCTGGGCTCGAAGTAGGGGCCGGAGCCTTCCTGCAGAGGCTGCGAAGAGGGCTCCGAGGTGCACCCCGAAGGGGGCTTCGAAGCATGCCCCGAGCAAGGCTCCGAACAAGGCTCCGAACTGGAAGGCCTCTGAACCGGGTTCGCCGAACCGAGGCCTCGAACTGGGCTCCCGGAGGGCGGCCTCCGGCATCCTTCGCCCGGAGGGTGGCCTCCGGCACTCTGCGCCCGGAGGGTGGCCTCCGGCGTCCTTCGCCCGGAGGGTGGCCTTCGGCATCCTGCGCCCGGAGGGTGGCCTTCGGCATCCTTTGCTCGGAGGGTGGCCTCCGGCGCCTTTACCCGGAGGGTGGCCTCCGGCGCCTTTGCCCGGAGGGTGGCCTCCGGCGCCTTTGCCCGGAGGGTGGCCTCCGGCGTCCTTTGCCCGGAGGGTGGCCTCCAGTGCCTTGCGCCCGGAGGGTGGCCCCGAACTGGGGGCTCCGAGCCGGACCCCCCGATCTGAGGGCTCCGAAGCTACAGGCTCCGAAAGGCACCTTGGGACCTGAAAACAACACTTAGAGAGAAAACAGGCTCCGACAGTGCTGGGCTCTGGGCCGAAGGCTGTCGGAAGCTGACGTCATTTGGCTCCTGTTCAAGGGAAATATATTCCCCCAACAAGTCTTAACTCTGTTATAAGCCAGGAATTATCTGCAGATCAATTAATTACGGAATTTTTAATGAAATGTCGAAAACCTTGTCAAGGATTGTCTCAATAATGTCATCAGATAATCTCATTTCTGATTCACCTAGAAGAGAAATCAACATCTGCTTGACCTGTACAGGATAAATTAAACAGAAATTTAGTAGGCAAATGAAGGATAGGGGGCATGCATATTAGAGCATACAGTTAATATTGTGACTTCAGAAGTGCAGAAGAGTGCAGTACACACCACTGGATTACCAATAGCACGAAAATAGAGAGTACATGCAGAATCATAAACCCAAAATAGTTAAGAAATTACCTCCATGGAAACATCTTTCTCCGTGGATATGTGTTTCCTTGAAATATGTGGAATTGTATGAGTGATGATATAATTTGCACAATTCGTGTAGTTTTTATTGTTGATATTTCACTTCTGTTTACATTTATGTGGTTGAATAGTTTTGGCAGGGTCATATTTGAAAAACAATGGCATTTTAGGCTATTTTTGCAAATTCATCGGACAAAAAAACCAATTCTGTAAGTTCTATAAAATAAAAAATAATTTCCACACTGATATCTCTTGGGCTGTTTACAAGACAAATTTCCTAGGCTGTGGTTGGGCGGAATTACCGTTTGAACGTGTGAATTTTAGAAAAATCGGTGATCGGTAACTAATCACTAAGTAGGGATTAATCAATTAATCGGAGATTAACTGAATTAATCGATCAACCCATTAATCAGTTAATAAATAATTAAATAATATATTAGAGTTTTTATATCAGCCACTTTTGTCTCTCTTTACTTTTACCCACCTGTTTTCCATCTATTATTTTCTGTTTTGTTTTATCTCCCTCACTGCACGGTTGTGCTGCTACTGGCCAATTGTGCTACTGATGCCAGACTGTCCCTATTCTTTTCTTATCTGATCGAAGACTGCATGTGTTGTCCATGCTCTCTCTCAGCTTGTAGGATCGGAATAGGTGACTAGAGGGGGGTGAATAGACGCCTCGACAAATTCTCGTGAATAGATGATCTTTTCAAATCACCCAACGTGCCTCTAAAAGAATAAACATAAGCAAATGAATCAACACAAAAAACCACAGGAAAACAAGTGCTATCACTCTCTTGTCAAATATAATATGGTGCAACAATCTGAGAGATCACAAGCACTGAGAATAATCTAGCCTTCAAAAATATACTGATGTCCTAATTGAAAAGACACCCGATCAAATCATTTGAGGCATATTAAAACGAACTCACAAATAAAATATAGCGGTGTTTGTTCTCACTAGTGTGAAGGTACAATTTCTGTGAGGACCCGAGCACATGCGAGCAAAACAGGAACACTAGGTACACAGCTATCAGACTGAGAAATCAGGAGGTTCAGAAAATGAAGTTGCCTTGGGCTGATTAAACAAAATAAATTACTAGAGAAAACAGTGCAGAAAAATAAGTTTACTGAAAGCAAGCTAACTGTTATGGAGATTGCTAGCGATTATCATGTTCCTCTGCTTGCCGAGAGAACAAGGAGAGAAAATTTAATAAATCAACCTCCTAGCAGAATTAATAACCGGATACAATCAAAGGCTCCCAGAGAAAAGCAATGAATTCTCAAAGCACACGCACCGTAGACAAAACCTCCAGGCGAGGCGAAGAACAGCTAGAACATGCAAAAACTCGAGCGAGACACACAACCGAGACAATGTGCGTTGGTTTTCCACGCGCCTGTTTAGGCCTCTAGGAAGCAGTGGCGCAGGCTGATGAAGACCGAGAGGAACCAGCCGAACGGCGGTGCAAAAGACCGGCACGACAAAGTAAAAACCACATCAGTAGAATAAACTTCAACTACAAATAGATTCAGTTCTCAATGATGCAAACAAGTAATACAGGAAAAATTTATGGCATCTATGAACCAAACATTGGCATGAAGAACAACAAATAGCCTTGTCAGGAGATACTAGAAGAACCAAATTTCAGTGAGTTCCACGCAATTAAATCATCGTGAATTTAATTCCTGTGAACCAGATTCAAAGAAAATTGTACAATGACTTTCAGAGGACTCAGCCGGCAGTGAATGCACTGATCGCTGCACTGTTCTAGCTAGCCCGGTGGCAGGAAACCAAACCCAGCGGTGGCACTCTGGCCTCAGGCTTCAGGCGGAGAAAAACTTCCGGTGGAAAAAGATAGAGAAACAAAAAAACTGGAATAGTACCTCCTCAAGAAAACCAAATACAGTACTTGCACATGCACAGGAACATACCGTGCACTTGAAGCGGCTACACGCCGGCGATGGCACAGACACTAGGCAACGGCGGCTCTGGTCGGCTCAGTAGAACAGAAAAGAGGAGAAGAAAAAAAACTTTCTGAAATGGATCACTTCTCCTTAAAATTACAGCCCCAAAAGTTCAGCCAAAAAGTTCAACCTAAACCACAAGGCATGAGGTCCCTTTTATAGGCAATCCTATAAAAATATTTTCCAAAATACCATTAAGGTTTAATTACAAAGTAATTACCTAAATACCCTTATGTATTTTTAGAATTAATAATTCTGAAAAATACACAAAATTCTACACCTAATTTATTACATCAATGAACCTATTATTTTAGTATTTTTTCAGAATTAAAAATTCAGAAAAATACTAAAAGATTACACTTAATCTACATAACTAAATAGAAAAATAAACTCCTATCTATTAGAATTTAAAAACATTTTTCGGATACGCCTGAGATCACCCTCAACTTCACTTGGCTTCCTTGACCATCTGGCATCAAGCTCCCTGCCTGACCCTGATCACCCGCCATCAACAGTTAACTAGCATCTCAACCCTGCACACATGAGACAAGCAAAACACACAACTCCATGTAACCCATACCATTACTCATACAACCAGACAGATTAGACAGTCAATCTTGTCAATCTCTCATCATCAAGATAAAACAACAGTGCAAGCCTCACTTGGTTTCTCAATCTCCCCCTTTGTCACGCCCCGATTTAATAAATCAGGATTTTTATTGAAACTCCATAGAAAATCAATAAAAACAAGACGTTCATCATGCGACCACGTACAATACGAGCAATCATTCACGGTTCGTAGACTGTATTAGTACAAAAGTGAATAAAGGTGAAGAGAAACTAATAAAACAAAGGGGTCCTAGATGAACGCCTCCTTCCAGTCTCGCCTTGACTAGGTCGCTACTCCAGACCTTCATCCTCCTCGTAGTAGATGGGCTCTGGTGGTGTAAGTTAACGGGGGTGAGTACAAACGTACTCAGCAAGCCACCGAATGCAAATATAATGCAGAGTAATAACAAGGGAGATAGTGACTAATTTTGCGGAAAAGCATAATTGTAAAGCATTAAAGGTGATCCACTTATTAGTACTGAAATGTAAACATGTGTATGCATCATCATCTTCTAACTCGAGGGGTACAGTCAGCCCCACCTCGCTCAATAGTCCTTACATTGCCATGAATAACTCAACCATTCAAACAATTATAAACTAATTGCGAGTAGTCACACAACCCGCCCTTGACCGTGGGCTCGGCTTTTCGAAAAGATTAAATTATTCTGATCAGAGATGTACCACTGTACCCACAAGGCACGCACTCACCACTTACACCAAAGTGTAACGAGATGACCCATTCCACGAGAACTCGTGCCAAAACCTTCCATATGGTTCGCCTCGACTCAACAGCACCCTCTTATAGGTTTCATATGGTGTCTCGACGCGTTGGAGCCCCACCATACCCCCCCTTGAGCCTCGTCAGTACAAGTCACCCGCAGGTTGCCCCTTGCCCCCTCCTCTATGGTGCATCGAGTCAGATTGTTCCATACTTCCAGTTAGGACTTACCCATTAGACTTGTGGTTGGTACGGAAGTTCTTTGCAACAGATCCCGCAGACCGGTCCTTATAGTGCCCCGGTGCGACCAACCAATGCCCTAGCTTGCACCCGGAACCCACCATACTTATAACATAGCCAACTCCAACAGAGTTCAGAGACAAGAATAACGGGGAAATTCATATAACAGAATCCATCTATCTATGACTCATTCTTTTTATCCTATAGCAGTTGTGCCGGTACATTGGGCACTATCTAATATAATATTTGTAGAGTGACAAGGGGTTAAGGCTCAATAAGCATGGCTTGGGTTTGCACACAAGGACGGGGATCTAATAAATATAAGTGTAGGGCTTGATGTTGGACTAATGCAATATTATCCTATGAGTTATAGCGATAATTTATTAAAACATGGGCTCAAAGATGATCAACTATTTCCATAGGAGGGTTCGATGACTTGCCTTGCTCAGCAAAGGGTGAAGGTGGAACCTCGGGATAGAACTCCGGCTCCTCGATGAACTCGTAGTCTTCTCGAGACGAAAAAATAAACAATACATTCAATAAACAGATAAAAATCCACCCAATAGTTAACATACATGTTTATGGGTTTGATTACGTGAAATAAGGTTCTAATATTCTGAGGTTTGGTGAAAAACAGTAAAACTTATATTTTAAGGTTTTTCCTAATTTATTTTCTGAATTAATAATTTTAACCCTAAGGGGTTTTTATTCATTTAATTAATAAGATTATTTTGGGCAATAGTAACATACTGTTTTTATGGCATTAATGTGTAGAGAATAAAATGCTGAATTTAACAAAATTAAAATGGTGAAATTTGGAGTTAAAATGAGCAAGTTATGAATTTTCAAAGTTTAAATCAATTTCTGGAATTTTATTTAAACTGAAAAAGGGCTCTGGTCCACGGTGAGCTTAAGTGAAAACGGAGGGCTGTGATTAAAACGTGCAAAGGGTTATGACGTGGACGCACCAGATTGAGTCAACGTTTTAAATTACAATCGACGGTCGAGATCGCGTGGTACCGCTTTGACCGGATCCGAGGGCCCGGATTAAATCCCGAAGGGATTTAATCTTAGCCCTCCGATCGTGATCAGACGGCCAAGGGTTCGTCCGGCACGGCACAGGCATAAGGGGGCATGTACCCCCTTCGTCTCCGGCTCCGGCGGGCTCGGGTGCGGTGGCGACGGCGACGGGGCTAGGCCCTAGGTCTCAATGGAAATGGAACGAGGAGACGATGGCGGTTCCAACCGTACCTATGGCGGCGAAGATGGGTGACGGACAGCGACCGGCGTCGAGGGTAGACGGCTGTTGGGACGACGGATCGAACCAGCAGGTTTTCTTAGTGGAAAATGAGAGTAGTGTATTCAATGCCCTTCTGAGCCTGCCTGTTACAACTGTAGTGGGGGGTATTTAAAAGGCGCCCCGTCCAGAGGGCTAAGCGCCTCTGGACCGCCAACGGCTACCTGACCAAACACTAGTCGGTAGTACAGACAAAACAGACGATACATAGTACAGACAAGAAGATTCGACTCTGACAGCGTACCAGCCGTGTCGGACGCCTCCTGCGCCGCCCGACACGGCCCAGAGGATCACGATCCTGTCCCTTCGTACGATCGCCCAATCCTTTTCCCGCCAAAACTCCCTTCGGGTTCGCCGCTACGGATCGGAAGAGGACCCCCGGCCTCCTGCCGTCGGAGGACAGCCTCCGGTGCCCCGCGCCGAAGGGCGACCTCCGACGTCTTCTTTCAGCGGGTGGCCCCCGATGCCTCCCAGCCGGAGGGCGGCCTCCGGCACCTTCTCCGGGAGGGCGGCCTCCGATCTCTTGCCTCCGGAAGGTAGCCCCTGGCGTTAGGCTTCGGGCCCTCCAACCGAGGGCCTCCCCCTTCGGCTTCCGGGATTATCTTCCCCCAACAGTAGCCCCTCGCTTCTTCCCGCTCGTAATCCTGCAATAAGAGGGGGTGGAAGTGCACAAGATAATCCTGATAATTCTCGCTGGCGCATACCTCGCTTTAAGGTGCCGAATCCGCCGCGGCGCGGAGGGGCGCCGGGGTAAGGAGGCAAGAGGCCGGGGGGTTGAAGCCCGCCTCGAGCCCTCCTTTTCCATCATGCCGAAGAGAGTTGACCGGGCCGATGGGAGACCAACACACCTTGACCCGGGGGGCTCTGATTCCGAGGGGCCGGACGGGTGCCGCCGGAAGCAATTAATGCACGTGCAGACGGCATCGAGGAGACGGGCCGCTGGGAGGCCGCCACCGTGCCCCGATGCGCCAGCCGGCCTTAAATGCGGTGCCGCGCAATCCGCCGCGTTCACACGCTAACCGGATCGGGAGGGGAACCGTCGGTCTCGCAACAGGATATAATCCCCCTCGCGGCTTCCTCCTCGTTCGCCCATACGCGCCAACTCTAGCCACTCGAGCCGCCATTCAACCTGCTCCCTGAGCTCTGCATTCCCTCTCTCTGTTCTTCAAGAATGGCGAGGAACACTGCCCCTGCAATGGCGATGGATCCGCGCTTCTTGCAATGCCAGATGGCGGCGGCAGCGGCGGCGACAGCGACCGACACGTCGGAGGTGCGTGGCGCGCGCGATCTCCGCCCCGCTTCTGAGCGGTTCCGAGAGCAAACCTTGGAGCTCGGGCCATCTGCGTGCACCGAAGCATCGATTGAGCAGGCGACCAGGAGCCGTCTCAGTTCAGGGACGCCTGCGAGGAGGCTGGGCCGGGAGACGACCCCGCAGCCGCGGGAAGGCGAGGTCGTCGTTTTTGAAGCCTTCTTCGACGCGGGCCTGGGATTCCCCGCCTCGGAGCTTCTCGCCAGGGTGCTGGACGCGTTCCATCTGGAGCTCCCGCAGCTGTCCCCCAACGCCGTGGCCCGTCTCGCCATCTTTGAGTGGGCCATGTGCACCGAAGGCTGCGAGGGGAGGGCAGAGGTCTTCGCGGAGATGCACGAAGCCCTCTGCCAGCCGAAGAAGAAGGGAGGCCGGGTGCTGGCCTTCCGGAGCATCAACTTCCAGCTCCGAAGGAGATATGCGGGCGCCTTCCCGGCGAAGGCCACCAACGAGAGGTGGTATTCAAAGTGGGTGAACCGGTGGTTCTACGTCCGCGTAGGGCTCGCCTCTGGCCTGGCCAGGATCCCGCGCCACATCTGGTTCTGGAGAGAGGCGCGCATCGAGGCCAACGCCGGGACGATTTCCGCGAGGGTACAACTTCTCCAGATTGTCGCCCGCCGGATGAGCATGCGGGACTTGGCGGAGGAGTTCGTGGCCCTCGAGATCCCTCCGCTGAAGGAGTGGCCCGCCTCGCTCCGGAGCAGCCGAGACGAGTCGATGCCTTCGGAGCTCTCCCGCCGGCTCGGTAAGTGCCAACTCTTGGTTGCTTCTGTCCTTGCCTTTCACGCTCGAGGAGTACCCTGGCCCTGACGAAGAGATGCAGGATCGCTCGTCGCCCGAACGCCCGAGGAAGTCACCCGCCTGGCGGAGAGGATTCTCGGGGTCCCAACCGTAGCCGAACGTGCCCGCCGGCTGGAGCTGGTGGGCTCTTGGGAGCGCTTCAACAGGGTGTGGGGGGCGCTCGAGCTCACACCCCCGCCCCTTCCGGAGGGCGAGGCCCTTCGGGACGTCTCGAAAAGGAAAGCGAGCGACACCGACGGCGGCCTTTCTCCGGGCCGCTCAAAGAAGAAGAGGATAGTGAAGGGGTCGAAGCATATGTCCCCGGGACCTTCTTCGGCCTCTCACTCCGAAGGAGGGGGTTCCAGCGAGGGGGCCCAATCAGAGTTAGGAGACCCTCCGGCGATCCCGGTTCCGACCTCGCCGGTCCGGCCGGATGCTAGAAGAAGTGAAGATGCTCCTCCTCGCCCGAACCCAACGGAGCCCGCGCCGGGGGCCGGACAAGGGGCGCGTGCCGCTGAAGCGACGCCTCGCCCCGGAACCGCTTCCTCGCCCGCACTCGTTTCGGCGGGGGGCTCCGCGGGCTCCTTCGAGAGCAGGGCCGCGGACAGCTTGGACCGCGGGGGCTTAGCCGACCCGCTTGGCGCCATCGAGAAGAGCGCCGACAAGGAGGCTGAACTGGCCGCGGCGGCGGCGGGCTCTCCGCCGAACTCCATCGACAACCTCTTCTACCGCCCAAGCCCGTCGGGCCACCTCCAACCCCCGGATTGCCCCGGCGACGCTGCGGACGCAGGTATAGTAACTTAGCCACACTCCTCCGTGCGCCAGGGGCTTTTCCACTTTTAACCCTTATTCGCTTGCGCAGACACACCGGCCGGAGGCATGGAGCCCGTCGCCCCCTACCCCGCGGATGCTCCGGACGCGAGGTCCGGAGCCCCTGTCGCTGCGAGGAGGGCCTCGGGCTCGCGGGATGAGGCGGAGTCCAGGAGCACCGAAAGGGCCCCTCGGGAGTCCGCTGGAGACGCTGAGGTCCGGCCTCGACCTCCCTCCGATCGTTGAGCCGCGCAAGGCTCCGTGCCGCTCCTGCGCCCTTTCTTAGCGGACGGCGAGGACTTCGCGTTCAAGGTGGCCCCGGTCCACGACTATTACCTGCGGCTGCGGGAGGCTCCAGTGATAGGCGAGCTGGGGCTATCAGATGGCCTGGACCTCGGAAGGGCCATCGAGACGGCAGCGGGCTAGGTACTTCTTCGGACATATTCGCCGCTCCCTTAGCAGCCCTTCTGACCATCTTTCCGTACACAAGTGGTAGCACTGGCGTAGGGGCAGTTGTCTGCCCTGCTTTCCGAACGCCAACAACACGAGGCGTACGCCGCGGAGCTCGCGACCCGGGTGGCTACCGCGGAGAGGCTAGCCCGCGAGCGGTCGTCGGAGGCCGAGGCCCTTCGGCTTTAGGCGTCGAGGATCAGGGCGTTGGAGGCCCAAGCGGCGGAGGCGGACTCCCTCAGGGCCCGCATCGCGGAGCTGGACGGGCTCCGGGCCCGGGCCGCCTGCGCCGACGAGTTGGAAGCGGAGGTCGACGCCCTCCGAACCCGAGCTGCCGAAGCGGAGGTGCTCCGGTCCCGGGCCGCGGAAGCAGAGCGGCTCGAAGGGGAGGTGTCCCGGCTTCAGGCCCAGGCCTCGGAGGCGGCAACCAAGGTCGAAGCCCTCAAGGCCCGGGTGACCCAACTGGAGGGAGTCGAAGTGGACCTCAACGCCCGGAACGGGGAGGTCGCCGAGGAGCTTGCTGAGGCCGAGAAGACGGTGGCCGACGCCGCGGAATCCTTGCGGAAGATGCTGGCGCGCTACGGTACTGGCTGCGGCACGTTCGACATCGCCTGAGAGCCCCTAGTCCGCCGGGTGAAGTTCATCCGGTCCGCCATCCGGTAGATACACCTCGCCATGGCGCAGTATGGCGAGGTGTCCGCCCGGGTGGCCGCGTACGGGATTCTCCGGCACCTCGAGGCGTCTGGGCTCCCGCTTCCCTCGTCTTCGAGTCCGCACCCGGTTGCCTTCGTGGGGGACCATCTCCGGACGCCGAGCCTCGCGCTGACCCAGTGTTGGAGGGCGCTCAAGGCGGTTTGGCAGACCGAGGGCCCCGCGGCGATCCAGGCTTGGCTGGAGGAGGCGCTCCGCGCACGCGGTCCTCCGACTCCTTCGAAGCCTTCAACCTCGGCCCGCTTGCCGGATCCGCAGGTGTAGCTTTAGAGACCTATCCTTGCCTTACCCTGTAATAGCTTAGGGAATTTTATCATATATTTAATAAAGAGTATTCTTCCGGAGCTTACTCAGGGTGTTCGCGTTTGCGATCGTGACGTCGAGGTGCTTGATTCCGACGACGCCCTTCGACATCGATGGGCTATCTTCGAAGCTATGCGAGCAAACCGGCCTGCGCGCTTCGTTCTTCCCTGCAGCAGTGACGGACGCGTGGACCCCGACGTCCTCCAAGGGGTTCTGAACCATGTGAAGGAAGAAGAGAGAGGGTCCCGCTCACCGTCGTCGTCCCCCGAACTGGTTGATTGGTCTGACACGGAGGCCGGTTTGGGCGAAGCGCCCCCCGAGGAGGGCGTCCTGCGTAGCTGGGCTCAGCTTCAAGAGGATCAAAGGGCTTTTCGTGCCCAGAAGAAGGAAGAGGAACACAGGAAGAGGAAAGAGAGGTCCGGGCGGAGCGTGCCCACGACTTCGGGCCCTTCCAACCGGAGGGGCCCGCGGTTTTTGCTTGGCCTGGATGAGAACTTTTCTTGATTTTCTTCTTTGATTTGTAATGAACATTGTATGCTTTATGTGCTTGCTGCAGTCTGCGCCTTGCTCCTTCTCTTCCTCCCCCCCCTTAGCGGGTAGTTGGTTTACCGGTTGGGCGCTAAGTAGTTCAGGAGAGAGAGTGCGGAGAATGCACGCCACGTCGAGCCGGAGCTCGGAGCCTGAAAGCGAGGGTGCTTCGAGCCGGAGCTCGGAACCGAATGCGAGGGCGCGTCGAGTCATAGCTCGGAACCCGAATGTGAGGGTGCGTTGAGTCATAGCTCGGAACCAGAGAGTGAGTGTGCGTCGAGCCGGCGCTCGGAACCCGAGAGTGAGGGTGCATCGAGCCAGAGCTCGGAACCCGAATGTGAGGGTGCGTCGAGTCATAGCTCGGAACCCGAATGTGAGGGTGCATCGAGCCGGAGCTCGGAACCTGAATGTGAGGGTGCGTCGAGCCATAGCTCGGAACCCGAATGCGAGGGCGCGTCGAGCCGGAGCTCGGAACCCGAAATGCGAGGGCGCGTCGAGTCATAGCTCAGAACCCGAGAGTGAGGGTGCATCGAGCCGGAGCTCGGAACCCGAATGTGAGGGTGCGTCGAGTCATAGCTCGGAACTCGAATGTGAGGGTGCATCGAGCCAGAGCTCAGAACCCGAATGTGAGGGTGCGTCGAGCCATAGCTCGGAACCCGAATGTGAGGGTGCGTCGAGCCGGAGCTCGGAACCTGAATGCGAAATTCCTGGAGTCGCTGCGCCAGCTGTGTTGGGCGAAACATTCGGCTGAATATTTTATTACACAATTGGTAGACAAAAAACAGGCGGCGACGGCCGCTAGTAAAATACATTGACGGTGTTATGGAAAATAGCGCTTCAGGTGCTCGACATGCCAAGTATGCTTCAGCTCTTCGCCTTCCAGGGTAGCGAGTCGGTAGGACCCTGGTCGTCCGGACTTTGTGACAATGTACGGTCCTTCCCACTTGTTGCCCAACTTGGTGGGGGCGACCACCACGCGGAGGACGAGGTGCCCTGGTTGGAACTCGTTGTTCTTAACTTTGGTGTCATACCACCCCTTGGTTTCTTTCTGATAGTGGGATAGGTTGGCGACGGCGCGTAGCCGCGTCTCTTCAGCCAGGTCGAGGGAGACGGCGCGCTCATCCTCGGCTTCGGGTGCTACAACGCGCAGTGAACTGGCGCGGAGCTCTGTTGGTGTCATTGCTTCATTGCCAAACAAGAGGCGGAACGGGGTGAAGCCGGTGGCCCGAGAAACGGTTGTCCGGATGGACCATAAGATCTTGGGTAGCTCGTCGGGCCACACTCCTCGGGCCAAACCGACGATGCGTTTGTTAAGGCCTGACAGGATGTGCCCATTAGCTCGCTCCATGGCTCCGTTAGACTGGGGATGTCGCACGGCTGCAAAGCAAAGCTGAACTCCCAGCTCATCGCAGAACGCCCGGAAGGTGCCCGCGTCGAACTACGTTCCGTTGTCCAATGTGAGCTGCTTGGGTACTCCGAACCGGCACACGATATTCTGCCAGAAAAATTTCTGGACACTTCGGGATGTGATGGTAGTCAGTGGCTCCGCTTCAACCCACTTGGAGAAGTATTCGACGGCGACCACGGCGAAGCGCAGGTTTCCCCTTGCTCTGGGGAGTGGACCAATGAGGTCCATGCCCCAGCGGGCCAAAGGCCACACGGGAGGGATAGGTAGCAAGCTTGCTGGAGGGCGATGACTGCGGCGGCCCATCCATTGGCAACCCTGGCAGGTGCGGACAAGTTCTTCGGTGTCGGCAATGATAGTGGGCCAGTACACGCCTTGCCGGAGAGCTTTGCCTGCGAGGGCCCGCGGATCTAAGTGACTGCCACACAGCCCCTCGTGTATCTCTCGGAGCATGGCAACGCCGTCCGAGTGCGAGATGCAACGAAGGAGTGGAGAACATACTCCGGATTTGTACAGAATTCCATTGATAACTTCGAATGACCTCGCGCGGAGTTGCAGGCGAGCTTGCTCCGGGCTGGGATGGATGTCGTCGCCGCCTGCGAGCGTGCGCAGGATGGGCTCGCGCCAATCGGTGCTGGCCGTACATAGTACTGGAGCTGGCCGTGGCGACGGTTCGGGCTCCTCCGGGGCGGCGGGGATGGACGCCTCTCTGCGAGGGGCTGCCGAAGGTTGAGCGAGTTCTTCGAAAAAAGCCCCTGGCGGTAGGGCTTGAGCGCCGGCCCCGGCCTTGGCGAGGGCATCTGCTTGGGCGTTGTCGCTTCGCGGGATGTTCTGGACGGATATACCCTTGAAGGATACTTCGAACTTGCGGATGGAGTCGAGGTAGGAAGCGAGGTCCGGGTGCTTTGCCCAGAAGCTCTTGTCGATGTGCCCGGCGACCACTTGGGAATCGGTCTTCACGACCACACGCGCGGCTCCCAACGCGAGCGCCTTGCGAAGTCCCAAGAGGACTCCTTCATACTCGGCGATATTATTGGTGGCTTTGAAGCTTAGTCGGGCGGAATATAGGGCCTGCTGACCGGACGGGGAGACGATGACTGCTCCGGCTCCAGCCCCGGAGGCCTGGTAAGCACCGTCCGCAAAGACGGTCCAAATCCCTTCGCCTGCGTCGGTGCCCGTAGGCTCTCGGGCTCGTGTCCACTCCGCGACGAAGTCGGCGAGGATCTGGGAATTTATGGCTGTCCGGGCGACAAAGGAGATCCCGAACGGGGCCAGTTCCACTGCCCATTTTCCGACGCGACCGGTGGCATCCTTGTTTCTGAACATGTCGCCTAGCGGGTAGGCGGTTGGGATGACGATGTCGTGGGCCAAGAAGTAGTGTCGGAGCTTCCGGGAGGCCATGACGAGGGCGTAAGCCACCTTCTCGAGCTCGGAATACCTAGCTTTGGCTTCGGCTAGAGCCTCGGAAATGAAGTAGACAGGACGTTGGACCAGCTTCCCGCCGATCTCCTCTTCTTGAACAAAGGCCGCGCTAGCTGCATTGCCGGAGGCGGCGAGGTAAACCAATAAAGGGCTGCCGGCCCGGGGTGTGGCGAGGGCCACGAGGCCGGAGAGATAGTCCTCGATTTGCTGGAAACAATCCTGGCACTCGGGGGTCCATTCGAAATGCTTAGAACCTTGGAGCGCCTTGAAGATGGGCAAACTTCTTTCGGCCGACTTTGCGAGAAATCGCCCAAGGGCGGCCAACCGCCCAGCCAGCTTCTGCGCCTGCTTCAGGTTCTAGGGTGGCGCCATGTTCTGCAGTGCTTGAACTTGCGTTGGACTGGCCTCGATGCCTCGGCTAGAAATGAGGTACCCAAGCAGCTTCCCTGCGCGTGCTCCGAAAACGCACTTGTCTGGATTAAGCCGGATTCCACACCGCCGGAGGCTGTTGAAGGTCTCAGCTATGTCGGACCCATGATGGCTTTTGGAGGCGCTCTTGATGACAATGTCGTCCATGTAGGCTTCCACATTGTGCCCCAGCTGATGACCTAGGGCCTTGGAGATTAGCCTTGAAAAGGTGGCGCCGGCGTTATGGAGGCCGAAGGGCATCCGGAGATAATAGAATACTCCGGCTGGAGTGACAAAACTGGTCTTCACTTGGTCTTCGGGCTTGAGCCAGATCTGGTGATATCCTGAATAGGCGTCGAGGAAACTGAGGAGTTCAGCTCTGGCTGTGGAATCAACGAGCTGGTCGATGCGAGGCAGGGGGTAGGGGTCACGGGGGCAAGCTTTATTCAAAGAAGTAAAGTCGATACACATGCGCCATTTGCCAGATGTTTTCTTCTAGACAAACACAGGGTTGGACAACCAATCGGTATGACTCACTTCCCGGATGACCCCTACGCGGAGCAGCTTGTCGGTCTCTGCCTTGGCGAGCTCGGCCCGCTCGGCGGAGAGCCTCCGGAGCCCCTGGCGAACCGGCCGTGCCTTCGGATCAACGGCCAAGGAGTGCTCGATGATCGAGCGGTCGACGCCAGGGATGTCTTCGTCAGACCATGCGAAGATGTCGAGGTTACCGCAAATGATGGCTTCAAGCTGCGCTGATACTTCTGGCTCCAAGCCCCCTCCGAACTTGATCGGGTACTCTTTTCCTCCTCGGGTCAGGGTCTTGGTGATGATTTCCCCCTCTGGGAGGGGTTTGGCGGGGCGCCCCTTCTGCGCAGGATCTATGCCTCCTGCGAGGCCGGCTTCGTCGGCACCTTCGCGGACACTGTGGACCTGTCGCGGCTCCAGTGGCACCGTATGGCCGTACTCAACCCGGCGGGCTGCGGCTTGGTCGCCCAGGATGGACAACACCCCTTCGGGAGTCGGCATCTTGAGGCAGAGGTAGTTGTGGTGGGCGATGGCGCTGAAGCGGTTGAGTATCCCTCGCCCGAAGATGGCGTTGTAGGCGTAAGGAGCGTCGACGACGTCGAACAGGATTTCTTCGCGACGCTGGAGGGGCGCGGTGCCGAAGGTCACCTCCAATAGGACCTGGCCCAGTGCATCGAGCGGGGGGCCCGCGAAGCCTTGGAGCGGGCGCGAAGCTGGCAACAGGTGCTTGCGTGATAAGCACAGTTGATCGAAGGCCTGCACAAAGATGATGTCAGCAGAACTCCCCCCGTCGACCAAAATGCGACGCACCTCGGCTCCGGCGATGTTCGCCGAAATGACGAGTGGATCGGCGTGAGGGAACTTGACTCCGGCGGCGTCTTCGGCGGTGAAGGTGATGGGGACATGAGACCACTCTGGGAGGATCGAGGGTCCGGACGTGCCGATATGCCCGACCTCCCGGACGTAGTCTCGGTGCTATCGCTTGGACAGGGCTCCCAGGGCTCCCCCTCCGGTTATGGGAAGGACCACGCGCTTGCCGCAGTCCAGGGCGGTTTCGAGCTTGGGGACCGGGACTCCGCCGAACTCCGCGACCGGGATCGCGGCTTCCGGCTCTTCTCGGCGCCCGACTACTTGGACCGGTTCTGGCCGAGGGGTAGGATTCCCTCGGTCGGAGGAGCCGTGACCGGCCTGGCGCTCGAGGTAGTCGCTGCGAAGGGCGAGTATGGTCCGGCAGGAGTCGGTGTCGTGGCTCCGGTTCTCTCCGTGGACGCTGCAGTAAAAGGTTTCTCTGGAAGGCGCTCGGGGTGGAGGCTTGGGTCCGACTTGGCGACTCCCGCCGGGCGTATGCAGGTGCTTGGCAGGCGCTTGAGAGGTGATACTAAGGACTTCCCCCCGAAAATGCTTTCGGCTCCGCCGCGAGTCCCGATGGACGAGATCCTGCCGAGCGGGCTCCGGGCGGTGGAAGTCGGAAACGTGACGCGCACCCCGGCTGGGATCCGGAGGCGCTTCACATGTCTTGGCGCTCGGGGCCCGGACGGGGACTACCATCGCTTGCCGGCGTATCTGGCCCTCTTCGGACCGGGCGTACTCTTCAAAGTACGTCATGAGCTGCGCCACCAAAGAGATGGGCTTCCGGTGGAGCTTATCAAGGAGGCCTGGATGGGTGACGCCCTCCCGGGCCGCATCGATGATGGAGGAAGCCGAGAGCCCTTTGATTTGGGCCTTGGTGTGCGCGAAGCGCTGGGAGTATTGCCGCAAGGTTTCCCCGGGCTGCTGCTTCACTTGGAAAAGACTCCCGGTAGACATAGGGGCCACGAAGGTCCCTTGGAAGTTGTTGACGAATTTCTTTTTCAACTGCTCCCACGAGTGAATAGTCCCTGGCCGGAGGGACCAGAACCACCGAAGGGCGATCCCCTCGAGCGTCAGGGGGAAGCATTTGGCCATGGTGTCCCGGCTCCCCCCAGACGCTTCTATTGCCAGGGCGTACGAGCGAGAGAACTCGCCAGGGTCGGAGTCCCCGGAATACTTAGGGAGCTTGGTGGTGCGAAAGTTCGAGCCGAAGCGCACCCTCTAGAGATCCGGGTGCAGGGGAGAGTCCTCGTCGTAAGATGCGTTCTCCTCATCGGGAGGGTTCTCGTCATCGCTCAAGTCCGTGACTGCGGCTTTCGCGGCGCGGTAGGGCGCCGGAGGGGCCGGGGGCCGGAGCGACGCTTCCTGGCGCCACAGAGCCAGCTCCGCCTTTAGCTTAGCGTTCTCGGAGGCCAAGGCATCAGCTTGGCTCCCGCTTCCTCCGGAAGTGGTGTCGGGGTCCCGCGAGCGGATGTAGTCTGTCCGAAGGGACACTACTGGAGGTCCGCTCGGGGGACGCTGCTGCGGCAGCCCACCCGGCGACCCGACCAGGTTGGCGGAGGTTGGTTCGGGTAAGCCGTCGGCGCCCCGGGCTCCGGGCGTCTCTTCCTGCACTTGGACGGGGTCCATCGGGGACGCTGCTCCAACGGGCGTGGTGGTGGGAGCTGGAGGGTTGGGGTCGACGGCTGAGGCAGGCTCGGCCCCGGCGGTACGAGCTGACCTGCGCAGGGGGGCCGTGCTCGCCCCCTTCCGGCTCGACATGCTTGGGTGGATGGGTGTAGAGGACGCTAGCTTTTCAGACTAGGATCCCCACGGACGGCGCCAACTGTGGGGACGACGGATCGAACCAGCAGGTTTTCTTAGTGGAAAATGAGAGTAGTGTATTCAATGCCCTTCTGAGCCTGCCTGTTACAACTGTAGTGGGGGGTATTTATAAGGTGCCCCGTCCAGAGGGCTAAGCGACTCTGGACCGCCAACGGCTACCTGACCAAACACTAGTCGGTAGTACAGACAAAACAGACGATACATAGTACAGACAAGAAGATTCGACTCTGACAGTGTACCAGCCGTGTCGGACACCTCCTGCGCCGCCCGACACGGCCCAGAGGATCATGATCCTGTCCCTTCGTACGATCGCCCAATCCTTTTCCCGCCAAAACTCCCTTCGGGTTCGCTGCTACGGATCGGAAGAGGACCCCCAGCCTCCTGCCGTCGGAGGACAGCCTCCGGTGCCCCACGCCGAAGGGCGACCTCCGACGTCTTCTTTCAGCGGGTGGCCCCCGATGCCTCCCGGTCGGAGGGCAGCCTCCGGTTCCTCCTCCCGGAGGGCGGCCTCCGGCACCTTCTCCGGGAGGGCGGCCTCCGATCTCTTTCCTCTGGAAGGTAGCCCCTGGCGTTAGGCTTCGGGCCCTCCAACCGAGGGCCTCCCCCTTCGTCTTCTGGGATTATCTTCCCCCAACAACGGCGATGCCTTCTCGGGAGCTCGACGGCGACGGCGATCCGATGGCGTTCACGGCCAACGGAGGTGTGGCCGAGGATGGGTAGTCGACGATGGTCACGATGGTGGCGACGGCTAGGGTGGAGGGGGTCCGAGGCGGCGGTGAGCGGTGGCCGGAGGTGGAATAGGGGAGGAGCTCGAAAAATAACGTGATCGAGGCGCTCTGGTGCTTCGGCTAAGGCTTAGGCGTTGTGGGCAGAGGGCGGCGACCAGAGGGGGTTTATATAGGGGGGTTGCCGGCGTAAAACAGGAAGGGGACCGAGGCTTCCCATGATCTCCGGCGAGGGATTCCTAACCCACGGCCATGCTACTATATACGGAAAAATGCGTCGAGTTTAGTTGGAAGGAGGTCGTCGGCGGTCGGGGAAGGCGATCCAAGGCAAATCCAGGCGAGCGCGGGCGGCCGGCGGTGGAAAAAAGGAAGGGGGTCGCCGGATAAGGAAGGGGGGATCCCCTTCCAACGAGGAAGACGAAGCTGACAGGTGGGCTCCACCTGTCAGCGGGCGTACGGAAAAGAGAGCGCCGACAGGCGGGGTCGGGCGGTTAGAGGGAGAGGGCCATGTGAGTGAGGCTTCCAGGTGGGGCCGAGCGGGGCGCGGGCGGGAGAGGAGAGAGGGGGCACGATCGCCGACAGGCAGACCCCGCTTGTCAGTGACGCGAGAAGCTAGGCTGGGTTGGGCCAAGGTGATTTGGAGGTTGAGGCCCGTTTAGGATTATAAATGTTTTCTGATTAAAATAATTCTAGTAATTCATTAATTTAATTAAGGGTTGAATCACTGTTGATAAAAATTTGTAAAAAATTCCTGAAATTATGTTTTGGCCTCTAGTTTATCTCATAAAACTTTCAAGTTCAGATTTTGATTATTTCTCCTTGTTTGTCTTTAATAGGGCTCTTTTAGGGTTTTTCTTTAATAATAAAATCCATAAATTCTTTTAATAATATTTTTCTTTTATTTTATTTCTTTTTAAATATTGGGGTGTTATAATCCTATCCCACTTACAGAGAATCTCGTCCTCGAGATTCGTATCATTCCTCGAACAGCTCAGGATGCTGTGCCTTGAGTTCATCTTCTTTTTCCCATGTAGCTTCCTCTACGGGATGATTGCTCCACTGAACTTTGCAGAAGCGGATGACACGGCTTCTGGTGGTCCTTTCTTTGACTTCCAATATCTTGACGGGCTTTTCCACGTAGGTCAAATCTTCTTGAACATCCAACTATTGCAGGTCCACTTGCTCTGTTGGGACGCGAAGGCACTTCTTTAGTTGGGACACATGAAACACATCGTGCACTGCGGTCAGTGAAGGCGGCAGTTCCAACTGATAAGCGACTTCTCCTTGGCATCGAATAATGGGAAATGTTCCAACATATTGAGGGGCCAACTTTCCTCTCATGTTAAACCGTTGAGTGCCACAGAGAGGTGTGACACAGAGGTAGACATGTTCTCCTTCTTCAAAGGCTAGATCTCGACGACGATTGTCCACATAGCTCTTTTGTCGAGATTGGGTTGTCTTGAGTCGGTCCCTGATGATCCGTACCTTCTCTTCAGATTCCCAAAGGATGTCTGTTCCAAACACTTGGGATTCACTGGTTTGATCCCAGAGTAGAGGCGTCCTACACTTACGTCCATATAGGGCTTCGAACAGGGACATCTGGAGGCTGGCTTGATAACTGTTGTTGTACGAAAACTCGGCGTACGGTAAACTCTTGTCCCAAGTTGCTCCAAAATCCAAGACGCATGCCCGTAGCATATCCTCTAATATCTGATTCACTCTTTCCGTTTGTCCATCTGTCTGAGGGTGGTAAGCAGTACTGAAGTTCAATCTTGTTCCCATCTCTTCTTGAAGGTTCTTCCAAAAACGAGAGGTAAACTGACTTCCTCTGTCGGATACTATCTTTTTAGGTACTCCATGAAGACACACAATGCGGTCCATATACAATTCTGCGAGCTTAGGACCACTGAAGGTCGTCTTAACGGCTATGAAGTGTGCTACTTTCGTTAGCCCGTCAATGATTACCCAAATAGAATCATATCCAAGCTGGGTTTTTGGGAGTCCGGTGATGAAGTCCATTCCGATTTCTTCCCATTTCCATTCAGGCACTTTAAGTGGTTGTAACAGTCCTGCAGGTCTCTGATGTTCTGCCTTTACTCTTCTGTAGGTGTCACATTCTGTGACGAACTGAGCAATCTCTTTCTTCATGCTAACCCACCAATAGCGTTCCTTTAGGTCCTGGTACATCTTGGTACTTCCGGGATGGATGGAGTATAAAGTATCATGGGCTTCCCTTAGGATAAGGGTTTTTATCTCCGGTTTATCCGGCACACATATCCGGGCTCCAAACCATATGGTGCCATTCTCGTCTTCTGAAAATCCGGGGGCTTTACCTTGTCTCATGTTCTTCTTAATGGCAGCTATATCCGGGTCTTCCATCTGAGCCTCACGGATCTGCTCAAATAGAACTGGCTGGGTCTCCAAGGTGGCTAGATACGCTCCTGTGGTTAACCCGAGATTCAACTTTTCCATCTCCTTATAGAGTAAGGGCGCGTGATCCTGAATCATGACGGCGGTGCAATATCCCTTACGACTTAATGCATCAGCTACCACATTGGCTTTTCCGGGGTGGTAGTGAATACTTAAGTCGTAGTCCTTTATTAATTCCAACCATTGTCTTTGCCTCAGATTGAGGTCTGGCTGTGTGAAGATATACTTCAAACTCTTGTGATCTGTAAAGATTTCGCAGTGATTTCTGACCAAATAATGCCTCCATATCTTAAGGGCGTGCACAACAGCGGCCAACTCCAAGTCATGTGTAGGGTAGTTTAACTCATGGGGTCTCAACTGACGAGAGGCGTATGAAATAACCTTTCCGTCTTGCATGAGAACTCATCCCAATCCTTGGCGAGATGCGTCGCAATAAACATGGAAGTCCTTTCGGATATCTGGTAGGGTCAGTATGGGTGCTGACACCAGTCGGGTCTTGAGGGTGCGGAAACTTTCCTCGCATTCTGGAGTCCATTCAAACTTTTCTCCCTTCTGCAATAACTTGGTCATAGGCTTGGCTATTTTAGAAAAATTCTCGATGAACCTCCGATAATACCCTACCAAACCAAGAAAACTTCGTATCTCATATACATTCATCGGTGGCAGCCAATCCATAACTGCTTCTACGGTGGCAGGGTCCACTGCGATACCTTGCGCAGAGATGATGTGTCCAAGGAACTTTACTTCCGTCGTCCAGAATTTACACTTGCTATACTTGGCGTATATTTGGTGTTCCCTTAGTTTTCCTAGGGTCAACCGGATGTGAGTCTCGTGCTCCTTCTGATCCTTGGAATAGATGAGGATGTCATCTATAAATACCACAATAAACTTATCCAAATATTCCATGAATACTTTATTCATCATATTCATGAAGAAAGCAGGGGCGTTGGTCAATCCAAAGGACATAACCGTGCACTCATATAATCCATAGCGGGTGGTAAAAGCTGTCTTGGGTATATCCTCTTCTCGAATCCTTAACTGATGATATCCGGACCGCAGGTCGATCTTAGAAAATACCGTAGCTCCTTTCAGCCGGTCAAAAGATCATCGATCCTGGGTAACGGGTATTTATTCTTGATGGTCACCTCATTCAAGGCTCGGTAATCCACACAAATACGCTTAGCCTTGTCTTCTTTCTTCTCAACAAAGATGACGGGGGCTCCCCACGGGGATGTGCTAGGTCTGATGTAGCCTTTCTTCTCAAGATCCTCCAACTGCTGCTTCATCTCAGCTAACTCATTGGCGGCCATCCGGTATGGTCGTTTGTAAATGGGGGCGGTTCCGGGTACCAAGTCAATACAGAACTCAATATCCCTCTTGGGTGGCATTCCTGGTAAATCCTCTGGAAAAACGTCCGGGTACTCACAGACTACTGGTATTTCCTCCAAAGTAATCTGGTGCAGTCTTGGTCTCCCGAACTTCAGGCTTGGCATCTAAAATGTGACGGCAGTCCCTTCTTCACTGGTCACAATCACTTGTCTCAGGGCACATCTTATCACTCCTTGGTGTTTATTGAGCCAATCCATTCCTAGAATGAGATCCAATCCTTGGCATTCTATTAGGATGGGGTCGGCCCAAAATATTGTGCCCTGGATATCTACCCATACCCTTGGACTATAGGAATGGGCGAGAGTTTGTTTGCCAGGGGTGGCTATTAGTACGGGTCTTGGTAATTCACTTATGTCCAGATCATTTTTTTCCACAAATTCCGTTGATATAAAGAAGTGTGTAGCTCCAGTGTCAAATAAAACTACTGCAAGGGCTGAATGTACTGTGAACTTACCCATGACAATCTCTGGTGCGGCCTGGGCTTCTTCAGCAGTGACGTGGTTGACGCGGGCGCGGATGGCGGGGTTCGATGCAACTCCTTCAGTGCGCTTAGGATGAGGGCACTGGTGGGAGTAATGCCCCTCCTAGCGACAGTTGAAGCATACCATGGGCTTGCCATGCTTGTCGCGTAGAATTTTTGCCTTCTTTGCGGGGGCGGATGGTGCGGCAGGTGCGGCAGGAGCGGGGCGAGGCTGTTCGGTTCCGGCGTTGGTGGCGGGTGGCGCCGGACGATACACTGGGCGAGGGTGGTATTGTGGAGCTGGTGGAGGAGGGGTGAAACGAGGCCTCTGGGCCATGCCTTGGTTCTGCCGGAAGGCAATCATCCTCTTCTTCTTCAGGTCGACCTTATTCTGCTGGGTCTCCTGAATGATAGCTTTATTCACCAACTTTTGAAAGTTGGCGTAATCCCCGGAAATGAGCTGAAGGGACAGCTCATCCTTCAGTCCCTGGAGGAATTTCGACTGCCTGGCCGCATCGGTATGGACCTCCTCAGGTGCATACCTGGCCAATCTATTAAACTCGTGCAGGTACTCAGTGACGGTCCTGCTCCCTTGCTGCAGGTCCCGAAACTCCTGCTGCTTCTGGGCGATGATACCGTCAGGGACATGAGCGGCACGGAAGGTAGCAGAGAACTCCGCCCAAGTATGGATGTGTCCCTCGGGCAAGGTCTCGCGCAGATTGTCCCACCATTCTACGGCGGGACCCTGGAGCTGGTGGGCGGCGAAAGCCACCCTCTCCTGCTTAGTGTAGGTGAGCAGGTCTAGCTTTTTCCCGATAGTTCTCAACCAATCCCCAGCCTCCATGGGGTTGGTGGTGCTCGAGAAGGTGGGTGGGCGGACTCGGAGGAACTCCAAGAGCTGAGAGGCGGGAGCGGGAGCTGGTGTGGCGGGGCGGGGCAGCTCGGGCTATTGGTGGAGGTGGAAGAACTGAGCCTGCTGCTCTTGCATCTGGTTTAGCAGTGCAGCGACCAACTGGTTCTGGTTGGCCATCATTTCGGCTAGTGTGGGGTGGTTGGCGACTGGGGCTTGCCTCTGCCCAGTCGCTCCCCACTGGGGCAGGTTGTCGTTCTCTCCTCCGTTTTGAGGAGCGTCGGAGCCTTGAGTGTTAGTCATCCTGAAGTTTCCAAAGTAGGTAGCACTTTCTTAGGGGGAATTAATATTAAGCTTTATTTCAAAATGTGTCGTTCTTGCGATTACATTTATTCATTTAATTCTTCACTCATGCCTTATATTTGACATGAGTGGCAATACAATCCAAAATAATAAAAGGAAACAATCAATTAAAATAACTACGTCTAAGGTAGCTCAGGGGACGACTCGACCACGGGCTCGACGGAGACAGTCGGAGTCGTGGAGCTAGAGGGTCCGGCGGGAGGTGCACTATGGGAAATCCTCTTAGGCCTCACGGTGGGGATCCGAAGCGATTTCTGCTTGCGAGGCGGAAGGGGTGCGATCTCCTCGATATCCTTTTTTAATTCCTTGAGCTGGTGATGAAGCTAGGTGTTGACTATGGCGCCTTGGCGTAGAAGCTCATTCTGATGCCTCAACTCCTCTACCTCGAGGGTCAACTGGGGGTTCTGCTGGACCTGTCGATGAAGCTCAGCATTCTCGCGGTTCAGGTTCTCCGAGGTATGGCGGTAGAAGTCGATGGTGTCGTGCTGGCTGTCTGCGTCGAGAACGGCCTCTGTGTGAAAGTTGTCCATGGCCTCCAAAAGCCTCATGGTGCGGGCGATGGCGGAATTTCTCTGGGTGAGGGGGCTGATGTAGATGCTGCGGTGACTCCCTGGTGTGCGCATGGGCATGAAGCGGTAGACGGTGTCGCGGAGGTGGCAGTCGTAGACCAGACGAAGCTCGGCGAGAGCCTGAAGTGCAGCGCGCTGGCTGGCCACCACGAACGAGGGTCCTCCGACTCCATGGGTGTAGAAGGGAGGCTGCGTGGGGGAGGAGCGGATGACAACCGTGACCTCGCAGTAGCTCTCGCTCACATCAGGAAAGATCCCGTGGAATGCAGGCTCATGGGAGAATCCCAAGAAGTCGACGAGCACGCGAATCTCACGGATGAATCCGGCCTCGTCACGAAGAGTCCCGCTCATGGTATGGACCGGCATCTACAAAAGAGAGAAATTTTTTGTGAAAATCTCGGAAGATGAGAAGTTAAGTAATTTTGTAAGAAATTAGGGTTAATATAAGTCCTATGGTCAGGTCTATTTGGCTTCCTATAGTCAAGTCGGCTCTGATACCATCTTGTCACGCCCCGATTTAATAAATCAGGACTTTTATTGAAATTCCATAGAAAATCAATAAAAACAAGACGTTCATCATACGACCACGTACAATACGAGCAATCATTCACGGCTCGTAGACCGTATTAGTACAAAAGTGAATAAAGGTGAAGAGAAACTAATAAAACAAAGGGGTCCTAGATGAACGCCTCCTTCCAGTCTCGCGTTGACTGGGTCGCTACTCCAGACCTTCATCCTCCTCGTAGTAGATGGGCTCTGGTGGTGTAAGTCAACGGGGGTGAGTACAAACGTACTCAGCAAGCCACCGAATGCAAATATAATGCAGAGTAATAACAAGGGAGATAGTGGCTAATTTTGCGGAAAAGCATAATTGTAAAGCATTAAAGGTGATCCATTTATTAGTACTGAAATGTAAACATGTGTATGCATCATCATCTTCTAACTCGAGGGGTACAGTCAGCCCCACCTCGCTCAACAGTCCTTACATTGCCATGAATAACTCAACCATTCAAACAATTGTAAACTAACTGCGAGTAGTCACACAACCCGCCCTTGACCGTGGGCTCGGCTTTTCGAAAAGATTAAATTACTCTGATCAGAGATGTACCACTGTACCCACAAGGCACGCACTCACCACTTACACCAAAGTGTAACGAGATGACCCATTCCACGGGAACTTGTGCCAAAACCTTCCATATGGTTCGCCTCGACTCAACAGCACCCTCTTATAGGTTTCATATGGTGTCCCGACGCGTCGGAGCCCCACCATACCCCCCCTTGAGCCTCGTCGGTACAAGTCACCCGCAGGTTGCCCCTTGCCCCCTCCTCTATGGTGCATCGAGTCGGATTGTTCCATACTTCGAGTTAGGACTTACCCATTAGACTTGTGGTTGGTACGGAAGTTCTTTGCAACAGATCCCACAGACCAGTCCTTATAGTGCCCCGGGTGCGACCAACCAATGCCCTAGCTGGCACCCGGAACCCACCATACTTATAACATAGCCAACTCCAATAGAGTCCAGAGACAAGAATAACGGGGAAATTCATATAACAGAATCCATCTATCTACGACTCATTCTTTTATCCTATAGTAGTTGTGCCGGTACATTGGGCACTAGCTAATATAATATTTGTAGAGTGACAAGGGGTTAAGGCTCAATAAGCATGGCTTGGGTTTGCACACAAGGACGGGGATCTAATAAATATAAGTGTAGGGCTTGATGTTGGACTAATGCAATATTATCCTATGAGTTATAGCGATAATTTATTAAAACATGGGCTCAAAGATGATCAACTATTTCCACAGGAGGGTTCGATGACTTGCCTTGCTCAGCAAAGGGTGAAGGTGGAACCTCAGGATAGAACTCCGGCTCCTCGACGAACTCGTAGTCTTCTCGAGACGGAAAAATAAACAATACATTCAATAAACAGATAAAAATCCACCCAATAGTTAACATACATGTTTATGGGTTTGATTATGCGAAATAAGGTTCTAATATTCTGAGGTTTGGTGAAAAACAGTAAAACTTATATTTTAAGGTTTTTCCTAATTTATTTTCTGAATTAATAATTTTAACCCTAAGGGGTTTTTATTCATTTAATTAATAAGATTATTTTGGGCAATAGTAACATACTGTTTTTATGACATTAATGTGTAGAGAATAAAATGCTGAATTTAACAAAATTAAAATGGTGAAATTTGGAGTTAAAATGAGCAAGTTATGAATTTTCAAAGTTTAAATCAATTTCTGGAATTTTATTTAAACTGAAAAGGGCTCTGGTCCACGGTGAGCCAGGCTCACGGTGGACTGGGCCACTGTGCGTGTGGACCGGATCAACCAGATCCGTTGGATCCAGATCCGGCGATCAGGCGCGAGGCGGGTGGCTTAAGTGAAAATGGAGGGATGTGATTAAAACGTGCGAAGGGTTATGACGTGGACGCACCAGATTGAGTCAACGTTTTAAATTACAATCGACGGCTGAGATCACGTGGTACCGCTTTGACCAGATCCGAGGGCCCGGATTAAATCTCGAAGGGATTTAATCTTAGCCCTCCGATCGTGATCGGACAGCCAAGGGTTCGTCCGGCATGGCACAGGCGTAAGGGGGCATGTACCCCCTTCGTCTCCGGCTCCGGCGGGCTCGGGTGCGGTGGCGACGGCGACGGCGAGGGGGCTAGGCCCTAGGTCTCGACGGAAATGGAACGAGGAGACGATGGCGGTTCCAGCCATACCAACGGCGGCGAAGATGGGCGACGGACGGTGACCGGCGTCGAGGGTAGACGACGATGCCTTCTCGGGAGCTCGACAGCAACGGCGATCAGACGGCGTTCACGGCCAACGGAGGTGTGGCCGAGGACGGGTAGTCGACGATGGTCATGATGGTGGTGACGGCTAGGGCGGAGGGGGTCCGAGGCGGCGGTGAGCGGCGGCCGGAGGTGGAACAGGGGAGGAGCTCGAAAAAAACGTGATCGGGGCGCTCTGGTGCTTCGGCTAAGGCTTAGGCGTTGTGGGCAGAGGGCGGCGACCAGAGGGGGTTTATATAGGGGGATTGCCGGCGTAAAACAGGAAGGGGACCAAGGCTTCCATGATCTTCGGCGAGGGATTCCTAACCCACGGCCATGCTACTATATACGGAAAAATGCGTCGAGTTTAGTTGGAAGGAGGTCGTCGGCGGTCGGGGAAGGCAATCCGAGGCAAATCCAGGCGAGCGCGGGCGGCCGGCGGTGGAAAAAAGGAAGGGAGTCGCCGGATAAGGAAGGGGGGATCCCCTTCCAACGAGGAAGATGAAGCTGATAGGTGGGCTCCACCTGTCAGCGGGCAGACGGAAAAGAGAGCGCCGACAGGCGGGGCCGGGCGGTCAGAGGGAGAGGGCCATGTGAGTGAGGCTGCCAGGTGGGGCCGAGCGGGGCGTGGGCGGGAGAGGAGAGAGGGGGCGCGAGCGCCGACAGGTGGACCCCACTTGTGAGTGACGCGAGAAGCTGGGCTGGGTTGGGCTGAGGTGATTTGGAGGTTGAGGCCCGTTTAGGATTATAAATGTTTTCTGATTAAAATAATTCCAGTAATTCATTAATTTGATTAAGGGTTGAATCACTGTTGATAAAAATTTGTAAAAAATTCCTGAAATTATGTTTTTACCTCTTTTTTATCTCATAAAACTTTCAAGTTCAGATTTTGATTATTTCTCCTTGTTTGGCTTTAATAGGGCTCTTTTAGGGTTTTTCTTTAATAATAAAATCCAGAAATTCTTTTAATAATATTTTTCTTTTATTTTATTTCTTTTTAAATATTGGGGTGTTACACCCTTGATGAGTGCATTGACAACTTCAAGATGAAATAGAATGAAATGCAAGTTCAGCACAGAAGTGACCATAAAAACTCAGAAAAGAGCAAAAACAACCATGTCACTTGATAAAAGATCTCGGCAAACAGCAAAAGCAGAAGCAGTCTATGAATTCTCCCCCTTTGGCAATGCAAACATCAAGATGACAACATGATGCAAAGAGAGGTGTGAGGATGAAGTGTAAATGCAAGCATATGGAACATGATTAATTCCAATTACAGTACAAAACAAGCATTTGCCTTGATAATTATCTAAAAGTATCGTATGACAAACTCAGGTGAATAATATCCAAGCAACAACATGAGCAAGCATTTTCAGGTTTTAGAAAAGAAAAGCATCACCACTAAGACTCGCATACTAGACATGGCAAGACATGAGATGCAAAAGCTAACCAATACAAACCAGATAAGCATATCCAAACACAAGGAGCTTCAACAAACTTGTTATGCAATTAATTCAAGCTTTATGATATTTTTTTATTTTAGTGCCATGGGTTATTTGCATATCAACCTTATGCTAACCGACCAAGCTAAGCATAGGTTGAAACCATCAGAAGCTTAAAGCATTGGTCTTGGTATACACTTCAATGTCCCAGTTCATACTAAAGTGCTATGGTAAGCAGTCTAGAACAAAGTAGTGCGACAACGCAAACCCACCTAGATCTTTTCAATTTTAGCACAAAACAACATGGATATCAATCATTTTTTTAAAATTTTCAGCACAATATTTTCAGGTAATGGTTTTGAAATGTTCAAGTTGCATGTTTGCATCCAAGTGTAAAGGACCTAGCTACCAGATATGTAAAAGATAGGAAATGCACTCGACCTATACATGCTAGTTTCCAGACTAAGCAGCGATCATTTTCAAATTTTCACAAATAAAAGTCATGCTCATAACAAATATCAGATGTATTCAAGCAAAGTATAATCAACAGTATTAAAGACAATACTTCAAAGGTATAATAAAGCATGTACTCATAAAAACAATTAATCATATGACAGAAGCTGATGCAACGATACACAACTCTCCTTCTCAAGATGCCATAAGGATGACAAGTACCAAGCTCTCCTCCCAAAAATGGAAAGTGTGAAGCATCAAGAGGCTTGGTAAAAATATCAGCAAGCCGGTTCTAGGTATCAACAAAACGCAATTCAATATCTCCCTTCTCATTGTGGTCTCTTAAGAAATAATAATGCACATCAATGTGTTTAGTCCTAGAATGTTGGACTAGGTTGTTTGCTAAGCTAATTGCATTAGTATTATCACAAAATAGTGGAACACCCTTAAAATCCAACCCAAGCTGCAACTACATACTCAGCCTCAGCTGTAGAATGCACAACGCTAGACTATTTGTGAGAAGACCAACACACAAGAGAAGAACCCAGAAAATGACAAGTACCAGAGGTACTTTTTCAGTCAATTCAACAACCAGCAAAATCAGCATCTAAAAAACCTCTCTAGGATAATGAAGATGATGCAGAATACCAAATGCCAAATTCAAAAGTATGCTTGAGGTACCTTAGTATGCGCTTAACAGCTTGACAATGTAAAGACCTTGGAGAAGCCTGAAAACGAGTGCATAGACATACTACAAAGTGTATGTTCGGCCTCATAGCCATCAAGTAGAGGAGGGAGCCGATCATGCTCCGGAACTCCTTCTGGTCCACTTCTTCTCCATCTTCATCTGGGTCTAGCGCAACTGAAGTAGCCATTGGGGTGGCAAGTGGCTTTGCATCGGCCATGTCAAAGTGTTTTAGCAGGTCCTTGGTGTACTTTGTCCGATGCACAAAAGTATCTTGTTTGCTTTGCTTGATTTACAAACAAAGGAAAAATGTTAGCTCGCCCATCATCGACATCTCGAATTCCCTACTCATAGAATCAGCAAACTCGGCCACAAGTGTATGAGATGAACCACCAAAAATTATATCATCAACATATATCAAAACAAGTAGGAAATCTTTGCTATGCATTAGAGTAAACAAGGTTTTATCAACAGATCTCATTTTATACTCGTGCTCAATCAAGAAGTTCCTAAGTCCGTCATACCAAGCCCTAGGAGCTTGCTTGAGCCCATACAAAGCTTTATGAAGTTTAAAGACTCTATGGGGGTACTTGGGATGTTTAAAGCCTGGGGGTTGTTTGACATACACATCTTCTCCTTTGAAACCATTAAGGAAAGCACTCCTTACATCCATTTGATAAAGCTTGAAACCTCGAGAAGATGCAAAAGCAAGCAAAATCCTAATGGCCTCAAGTCGAGCTACCGGAGCAAAAGTTTCTCCAAAATCAACACCCTCGACTTGAGAATAACCCTGAGCCACAAGTCTAGCCTTTTTTCTCACTATCGACCCATCCTCCTCCTGTTTGTTTTTGAAAATCTATTTTGTGCCAATGATATGAATGTTAGGGGGTGGATCTACAAGTACTCAGACTTGATTTCTATCAAAATTTTCCAACTCATCATGCATGGCATTGATCCAACTTACATTAGATAAAGCATGACTGACATCTAAAGGCTCAAAAGTAGCAACAAATGCAGAATCAACAAAGTGAGCATGAGATCGAGTTACCCTTTCATTTAGCTCACCGATGATCTGCTCAGGAGGATGAATTCTTTGAATCCGAAGTGGTGTTTCTCGTTGTGATAGAATCTCCCCCTCAACTTTTGCCGGAGTTTGACCAAAGCTTGCTGAAGTCGATGCTTCAGGCCCTCTTGCTGAAGTGGATGCTGTAAGGTTTGCTTCTGGGGATGCCGTAGTAGGAGGTTGCGATATATTTTCATCATATTCAACATCTGATGGATCTTTTTCCTCAAATATTGTTTCACTCATATCATGCCCACTGCAAGTTCAAAAGAGGGACTAACACATGGAGATGACTCATCAAAGGTCACATCGCATGATTCAACAATAGTGTTAGTATCAAGATTGAAGACACAATATGAATGGCCATGCAAAGAATAGCCCAAAAAGATTCCATCAGACGCACACGACTCAAATTTGTCAAGATTACTGTTGGGGGAAATTACTTCATTTCCAGGACTTAAAGGTTAACCCTCCGAAGGCTCTAAGAAGGTCCCGAAGGTGGTCGATTAGTGCTCAATGATACGTCAGCACGGTCGAAGGGTGCCACGATGCGAAGTCTCGGAGGACCCTCCGAACGGAGAGAGGAGGCTTCGAAGCAGGAAGACGTGACTGATTGGATGCCCTGCTTATCCATCTACCCTGCAGCACTTTACCGTGTATAACCTTGTTTACAGTACTGAAGGTCATTTGTAATATAAGGGTAAATAGGTCTATTCCTTTAGCCTTTCTCCCTATAAATACCCCCCTTTGTACCTTGTAAGAAGGATCCAGAACCAGTGGTTCAAACACATACATTCGGACCTCTTGAGTTGTTATCCTTTACGGAGGCTCAAGTTTGTCCTAAAAGCACAAACCTCTTGTTTGTTTGTTCTTAACTACTAAGAACCTGTTGGTGTAACTTTTACGCCAACAGTTGGCGCCGTCCGTGGGGATCCAAGTTCTAAAAGCTTGTTCTCTACCGCTGACTGCACTCTGAAGAAAACTTACGGGGGGAGCCTCGGAATCCTGAGATTCCGCGCACCCTTCAGTTAAGGGCTTCTTAGTGCAGCCCGAAGGCCTTCCCTCGACCCCCTCGAAGTCGTTCGAAGCCTTCCATTTCCAAGACACCTCATCGACTAACCATGCCTCCGAAGCGTGGTCAGGCTACAGGTCCCCTTCGAAGGTCCCCTCGGACCAACGGAGCCGGACCCTCAGCTAATCCGACGGTTCCTGCTGGAACCGATGGGCGTCGAGCGCCCCGGGGTCCTCTACCCCCCCCTACAATGCTTCAGACCGACTACGCAGCAAGCCAAGACCCTGAAGTTCCCTCCGACGAAGACGAAGGCCCTCCCGAGACCGAGGCTACGCAGCTAGCCAGGCTTCAGGAGGAGGTGTCCAGATGGAGGCAGGAAGCCGCCGACAGACTCCGCACTCAAGCTTCCACTGAAACTCCAAGAGGGCCTCCAGACGATGGAGGCCACAACCCCCCAGAAGTTATACAAGTCCAAGAAGATGCCGAGAATGCGTCCTTCGACAATGAGTCTCCATTGCACCCTGATCTGCAGAGAGTGCCTTTCGACCCCAAGTTCAAGGCCTCAAAGCTGCATAAGTACTCCGGGGGGTCGGACCCCGGGGAGTTCGCCCGCTCGTACGCCCTAGCTATAGAAGCAAGCGGGGGGTACGAAGCACCATGGCAAAATGCTTCCCACTTGCTCTCGAAGGTGTGGCGCTCCGATGGTTCTGGTCCCTAAAACCAGGATCGATCAAGTCATGGGAACTACTCAAAAAGAAGTTCGTGAGCAACTTCCAAGGCACTTTCGTGGCCCCGATGTCCACGGGAAGTTTGTTCCAAGTAAAGCAGCGGGAAGGAGAAACCCTCCGAGAATATTTCACACGCTTCGCCCACACCAAGTCACAGATCAAGGGCCTTACTACCTCTTCGGTAGTTGATGCTGCCCGAGAAGGGGTGCTGAACCCCGACCTCCTCAGCAAACTCCATCGGAAGCCGGTAACATCCGTAGCACAGCTCATGGCATACTTCGAGCAATATGCCAAGGCAGAGGAAGGATGCCTTCGGCGAGCTGAGGCAGCATTACCCACCATCCGGGAAGTCAAAAGGGAGCCAGAGGCCACCGCTCCGCCACAACCTCCGCAAGACAGCCGCCCTAGCGAGTATAGGCGAGGAAAAAAGCATTTCCGTTCGGAAGTGCTAAATATTGCACCTTCAGCTTCGAAGGCACCGGCCAGTTTCCAGCAGGTAAAAAATTTTAAGACTGGGCCGTCAGTACCTCAAGAAAGGGTGCCTGGGAGGCGCCAGAGTCATTTTTGCTGCGTGCATGGCGATAATAGAAGCCATGACACGAAAGACTGCAAGACGATATTAACCCTTCGGGGTGAATACATTGACCGAAATACCAGGAGGGGTACTTCGGACCGAGTTCCACCTGCGGCACGATCGGAGCCTGTTCAAACTGTGGCCCGAGCCGGTGCCCTCGAAGCCCCTATACGGCTACCGGTGGCCAGTATTATGCCACCACCAAGGCACGAAGATCCGCAAGACCGCGGCAAAAGAGTGGTCCTACCCATCTCCGGAGGAGGGACCCTCGGCGGCATGTCCAAGAGACAGCGCCGTGAGTACGTCCGAGAAGTTGGGCACATTGGGACTTCAAGTTCCGCTGAAGGGATGCCAGAATGGTCCCGTGTACCCATCTCATTCACAGCCAGCGATGCAGTAGGGGTGAAGTTTCCCCATGCTGACCCATTAGTCATCTCTGCCAATATAGCAGGGGCTGATGTTCGGAGGATCCTGGTGGACGGTGGAAGCTCCGCAGATATACTCTTCGTTCAAGCCTTCGACCAGATGTGCATACCCCGGAAGCACCTACTCCCGGCAGCCCGGCCACTTCAAGGGTTCTCAGGACCGCCTCTCGATGCCCTCGGCCAAATAGGCCTCGAGGTTGCCTTCGGAGAGGGGCCGCTGGCCCGAGTAGAGGAGGTGATTTTCGACGTGGTGGATGCCCCCTACGCCTACAATGCTATCTTCGGACGAGGGATGTTAAACCAATTCGGGGCTATAGCTCATCACAACTACCTTTGTCTCAAAATGCCCACACAAGGTGGAGTGCTCACTATTTCAGGAGACCAAGCTGTAGCCAGAAGGACAGAATATGGCCACGGGCAGCCATTGGACCCTCGACAAGTGCACAATGTGGCGGAGAGCGCTGAAGAAGTACCAGAAGCCTTGAGCCCCCCGAAGGGATCCTCGCTCAAACCAAGCCCGGAGGGTGATGTCGAGACAAGAATAATCTCAGAAGACGGCAAAGAATACCCAATAAAATTCGGCAAGGGGCTATCTCCGGAGATAACCGCCTCATTAGAAGAAGTCGTCAAAAAGAATTTAGACATGTTTGCTTGGACCGACGAAGATATCACGGGGGTCGACCGAAGCATCATCGAGCACAGTCTGCTCGTCAACCCGAAGGCCAAGCCAGTGCGCCAGGGGCTCCGGAAGCTATCAACAGAAAGAGCAAATTTAGCCAAGGCCGAAGTGGAAAAATTGTTAAAAGCTGGCATTATCAGGGAAGTGGCCCATACCGAGTGGTTGGCCAACCCTGTTTTTGTAAGAAAGAAGGATTCCAGCAAATGGCGCATGTGTATTGACTTCACATCACTAAATAAAGCATGCCCGCGAGACCCCTACCCAATGCCCCGAATAGATCAATTAATAGATTCCACAGCCGGCTCCGAACTATTAAGCTTCCTCGATGCATACTCCGGGTACCATCAAGTATGGCTGAAGAAAGAAGACGAGGCCAAGACAAGTTTCATAACTCCTTCAGGAGTATTCTGCTATGTAAGAATGCCGTTTGGTTTACGGAATGCCGGAGCCACATTTTCTCGCTTAATAGCTAAAGCTTTAGGCCATCAGATAGGCCGCAATGTCGAAGCCTACATGGACGATATTGTAATAAAAAGTGCTCAAAAGCATCAGCATAGCATAGACTTAGATGAAACTTTTGAGAGCCTCCGAGCATGTGGAGTACGCCTCAATCCTGAAAAATGTATATTCGGGGCACAAGCAGGGAAGCTGCTAGGGTACTTAGTTTCGAGCAGGGGGATCGAAGCCAGTCCAACGCAAATAAGTGCACTGCAAAGAATGGCCCCACCTGAAAATTTGAAGCAAGTACAGAAGCTAGCAGGAAGGCTAGCAGCACTCAGCAGGTTCCTGTCCAGATCGGCAGAGCGAAGCCTCCCAATTTTCAAGGCACTCAAAGGCTCCGAAAGCTTCAGCTGGACGCCGGAGTGCCAAAAGAGCTTCGAAGAGATAAAAGCCTACCTTGGAACATTATCAACCTTAACTGTTCCTCTTCCAGGGGAAACATTGCTTTTCTACCTTGCAGCGACAGGGTCAGCAGTAAGCGCAGTACTAGTCCGAGAAGTCGAGCTCAAGGACAAGCTGGTACAAAACCCAGTTTATTTTGTCTCGGAGGCATTATCAGGAGCCAAGATCAGATACTCCGAGCTTGAAAAGTTTGCTTATGCTTTGGTAATGGCCTCACGAAAGCTAAGGCATTATTTCTTGGCGCATAACCTTATTGTCCCCACATCGTATCCTCTTGGAGATATGCTCCGAAACAAAGATTCCACAGGCAGGGTTGGAAAGTGGGCAGTCGAGTTAGCACCCTTCGAAATCTCCTTCACAGCAAGGACGGCCGTTAAATCTCAAATTATAGCAGATTTCGTAGCAGAGTGGACTCCATCTGCAGTATGGACTCCAGAAGAACCCTCCGACGGTTTCTGGACAATATTCTCCGACGGGGCCTATCAAGCATCAGGTGCTGGAGCAGGGGCAGTAATCTTCTCACCATCAGGACAAAAGGCAATGTACTCTACAAGGCTTAACTTTCGAACCACTAATAACGTCGCCGAGTATGAAGGAATCTTGCTAGGCCTCCGAAAGGCTAAAGCACTCGGAGCTACAAGGATAATGATCAAGACAGATTCCCAAGTCGTCGCAGGACATATTGATAAAAGCTTCCAAGCAAAAAACCCACATCTCGCGCAATACCTTCAAGAAATCCGCAAGGCAGAAGCAGCATTCAAAGGGTTTACAGTTCGAAGCATACCGCGGGCAGAAAATCAACTTGCAGATATTCTTGCAAAGGCCGCAGCAGGAGCAGTAGACCTCCCGGAGGGCGCTTTCTATGAAGAATTAGAGCAGCCAGCAGCTGACCAAATACCCTCGTCAGAAGTAATGTGTATTGAAGCTACGGATTGGCGAACTCCAATAATAACTATGTTGCAAGGTAGCAATGACCCTCCGGAAGGCCAAGAAGCTCGAAGAGTGCAAACGAGAGCTCGAAATTACAAACTTATTGGGGAAGTACTATATAAAGCCGGAGTATGCTCACCACTGCTTCGATGCATCTCTCAACCTGAAGGACAAGACATACTTCGAGGCATCCACGAGGGGCTGTGCGGAAGTCATCTAGCTCCCAGAGCACTAGCAGGCAAGACGCTCCGGCAAGGTTTTTATTGGCCGACGATCGTCAGAGACGCCGAAGACCTAGTTCGGACGTGCCAAGGCTGCCAATGGATGGGCCGAAGGAGCCATCGCCCGCCAGCTCAACTCCAAGTTATTGCCCCAGTATGGCCGATGGCTAGATGGGGCATGGACCTCATAGGCCCTTTCCCACCAGCAAAAGGCGGATTGAAATTTGCGGTCGTAGCAATAGAATACTTCTCAAAATGGGTGGAAGCAGAGCCGTTAACAGCCATCACATCAAAGAATGTGCAAAGGTTCTTCTGGCAGAATGTTATATGCAGGTTCGGAGTCCCCAGAGAATTAACGGTGGATAATGGGACCCAGTTCGAAGCTGATACCTTCCAAACATTCTGTGAAGAACTGGGCATTAAGCTATGCTTCGCAGCAGTGCGACATCCGCAATCCAACGGAGCCGTCGAGCGAGCCAACGGGAATATCCTCTCCGGGTTAAATCGCCGAATCGTCGGATTGGCCAAGGGCCTATGGGTCGAAGAGCTACCCAAAATTCTATGGTCTATCCGAACCACGCAAACTAGATCAACCGGCTTCACGCCATTCAGGTTGCTCTTCGGAGACGAAGCCATGACCCCTACGGAGCTCAAAGGGGAGTCACTTCGCGTAATTCAACACGAAGACGAAGATGATCGGAGTGCTTCAATAGACTTGTCGGAAGAAACAAGGCTTCGAGCTGTCGCCAACCTGACGAAGTACCAAGAGCACACAAAGACATGGTATGACCCGAAAGTCAAATTAACTGAGTTAAAACCAGGTCATCTAGTATTACGAAATGTAATAGCTCCGGGGAAGCTAGGGAACAAATGGGAAGGACCATATGTTATCTTACGCTCAGGTCGCCCCGGCTCGTTTAAATTAGCTAATTTAGAAGGAGAAGAGTTGAAACATGCGTGGCATGCGGAGCACCTTAAGAGATATTATGCTTAAAGGCTTCTTTGTAATCACTTGTAACACTCCTTTTATAAATAAAGCTAAGGGGATGAGATTTGTTTTGCCCTTCGAACATCCAACCCTCCGGATGGACGCATTCGGAGGTCGGTGATGCTAGCAGAGCCAAGCATTTTTCGGAAAAACCCAAGGGGCTTGCTACGAACCATTGGTTCAGTGGCTCCGCCAACCTACGGATTCCAGGCTCCGGCTTGTTAGGATCCGTAGAAGAGTCTAAGGACTTTAAACAAGACGGAATTTCAAGCCTCCGGGTGCGAAGTATCTGTAAAAGAGCCGTAGGTGGCCAACCTACGGATTCCAGGCTCCGGCTTGTTAGGATCCGTAGAAGAGTCTAAGGACTTTAAACAAGACGGAATTTCAAGCCTCCGGGTGCGAAGTATCTGTAAAAGAGCCGTAGGTGGCCAACCTACGGATTCCAGGCTCCGGCTTGTTAGGATCCGTAGAAGAGTCTAAGGACTTTAAACAAGACGGAATTTCAAGCCTCCGGGTGCGAAGTATCTGTAAAAGAGCCGTAGGTGGCCAACCTACGGATTCCAGGCTCCGGCTTGTTAGGATCCGTAGAAGAGTCTAAGGACTTTAAACAAGACGGAATTTCAAGCCTCCGGGTGCGAAGTATCTGTAAAAGAGCCGTAGGTGGCCAACCTACGGATTCCAGGCTCCGGCTTGTTAGGATCCGTAGAAGAGTCTAAGGACTTTAAACAAAACAGAATTTCAAGCCTCCGGGTGCGAAGTATCTGTAAAAGAGCCGTAGGTGGCCAACCTACGGATTCCAGGCTCCGGCTTGTTAGGATTCGTAGAAGAGTCTAAGGACTTTAAATTTTTTGTCTAACTTATCGATGGTGACATGTGCAAAATTTCGAAGCATGCAGGTGCTCGAGCAATCATTGTGCCTACCGAACCCTTATATAAGATAAAAGCTCCGCCACCCACAAGAGGGGTAGGACGATAGGAGTCACACAGCATGTTGTCAAAGCACTCCGCATTAAAGTATTATATTCATACATCAGGAAAAATTGTTATCTAGACCCAAATAAAAACGGAGACCCTTTCGACCCCTAGAGCTACCCCTGCGGCTACTTTGCCCTTCGGAGCTTGAAGTCTTTTTAGGCCAGGAGCTTCTCTTTTTCTTCGAGGCTCGCAGCTTCTTCTGCTCCTCCTGAAGTTCGGCCCACGTCAAGAGCCTTTCGGAGCCGGCCTCGGCAAGGTTTCCAGCTTGATACTCCGAGTCGGACCAGTCAACAGGCTCGGAGGACGAAGACCCCTCTTCCTGTTCTTCCTCTTTAATATAGGACAAAACATCCCTTCGTACTTCAAGAGTAACTTCCCCCCGTCTCCGCGAGGAACAGAAAAGCGAGAGCGGCGATAAGGCCTCAAACTCTCAAGAACTGCCCACTCCTTTCGAAGCTCGGCAGTAGTTTCCAAAAGTACGAAGTCAGGGCTCGAAGGGCATGACAGAACCTAAAAAAGAGAAGAACACCCAAGACAAGTACTCTTTATAACTTTCTCATTAATTAAACAAAGTTTACAAGACCACAGGTACACAACAGCCCTAAGCAGCTAGACCTGCGGGTCGGTTGGCGGAGCTGGGACCGAAGGCGCTGGCGAACTCGGGAGTGGTGGCTTCGCCTGAGCCTGCTTTTGCCGGCGGGCCTCGTCGATCCAAGCCTTAGCAGCAACCTTGTGGTCCGCCTTCCATACTGATCGGAAAGCTTCCCACGCCGAAGCCACCTCCGGAGACGGCCGCAGCAGGTCATCATCCGCGAAGCCTCCAGGAGACGAACCACCAACCGGAGCAAGGGGAATCCGAAGAGTTTCGAGGTGGCGAAGAACCCCGATGCCGGCGCACTGTCCGGAGATCTCTCCGTACCGTACCCCGGAATTCTTCATCAGCGACGAAGCTACCTGGATCCTCGTCAGCTTCCGGTCGAGCGGCTCGAAGGTTGCAGCAGAAGTCGAAGGGCACATGGTGCCAAAGTACTCTAACGTACCCTGAAGAGCTTCCAAGGTACGGTCAGCAGTACTGGAATTCTTTTTATCTGCTGCTTCCAGGCTTGCAACCGTTGCGTCCAACGCGGCCACCCGGAGCATCAGGGAACTCTTCTGAGCTATTACCTAGCTAAGAGCCTCTTGAAGTTCAACCATACGTCCGTTCGAAGCAGCCGCATCCTGGCGAAGCTTCTCGACCTCCGCACGGAGAACCACTTGTTCAGCTTCGGCTTCTTCGGCATGAGAGCGGAGGGCTTCAGAGGCTTCGTCAGACGCGGCCTTGGCCTTCCGTTCTTCCAAGAGTTCCTCATTCAGCCGGAGAGACCTCCCGGTGGACTCATCAAGGGCTGTTTGAAGAGCTGTAACCTTCCGGTTAAGTCGGTTAATTTCGACCTCACTGGAAGTCGCTGCCGCTCTAGCAAGGGCGAATTGCTGCAAGGAAAACAAGGTAAGTGCTAAAGAAGCTTTGATCATTAAAATACAACAACTGCGGTGTCTTTTTCATACCTGAAGGGCAGCCCTTTCGAGGGCCGTGTTGAGGCTCGAAGCCCTAACTTCGCTCAAAGCGGAGATCAACTCCGAATTGGCAATATCCTGGCTTTTCTCAGCCAGGGGCTCCAGTAGCCTTCGAAGGCCGCTCCGATGCTCCAAGAAAGGAGCCAGAAGAGGGAGCCACGACAAGGCCCGGGCGTCATCCTCGGCAGCCTCGTCCTCTGAGTTGCCGACGGAGGGCGCTGCTTGATCAACCCGAAGGCCCAAGCTGGAAATACTCTTACCCCTCCCCGGCACGAAAGGGGGAGAGGCAAGAACATCTTGACCTTCGGTCGCCACACCTCCGGCTGGAGCCACGTTGTCGGAGGCGCCGTCAGTAGTCGAGGTCGCCACGGCCGGAGCCAATTCCGTCCCAGGGAGCACATCGTCCGCTCCGAAGGATACGTTCTCTGTCACCGGGCTCGGAGCCCCCAGGGGAGCCGGAGGGTCCGCCCGGGTGACTGTCTCCGAGGAAGTAGGGACGTCGGGCACCACCGAGGCCTCGATACCCGAAGAGGTACCTGTTTCAATTATCAAGGTTAATTAACATATTCTGCAGATAGCAAGCGAATGCCGATGAAAAAAGAAAGAGTTCTGGGAAAATACCTCCAAGAGCCGTTTGAGGAAGGATCGCCGGATCCTCCAGGACTTCGTACATCCGGAGGATGTTGTCGAAGTCATCCCCCGAAGTCCTGACCTCGGTCTCGTCCGTCGGGGCCACAACCTCCGCTGAAACCCCTTCGGGTGCAGGCAAGTCGGAGGGAGAGTTTGACTCTACTTTCACGTTGACAGGCGCAGGAGGAGTCAGTAGGGTGACGTCAACATCCTCCCTGTCGGGGAGGGTTGTGGGGACCTCCCCCATGTCTTCGTCGATCAGAAGGTAATCTTCGAAAGCCTTCGTTGTGGCGCCTCCGGAGTCTTCTGTCTCTTCGGGAGTGGGGCTCCGCTCGTCCGGCGACGAAGAAGACGAAGCAGGCGTCAAGTGAGAAGGCTGCTTCACCGCCCTCTTCTGAGCGGGTTGCTTGCCAGCCTTTTTAAAGGGCTCGGCCGCTGCTTTCCTCTTGCGAGCCGCCGCTCCAGCCGGGGCGAAGTCGGGAAGCGGCGGGGGCTCCATGCCGAGGGCTCTCCACACCCTGTTCGAGCGCTCCCAACTCCCTACCAGTTCCAGCCTCTTCTGCCTCTCGGCTACCGAAGGGGCTCCGAGAATTCGCTCGGTAGCCCGGACTATGTCGTCCGGAGATAAGGCCAGAGGCGCCGCTGAAAAGGAAAAGGTATAAGAAGCATAAGTATAATTAATGTGTTCATATAAAATGATGCCACAGGAGAAGGACGTACCTATGTTTCGGAGGTCCCCCTCCGAGGCTCGCGGGATGGAGATTGGCCAACTGGCCCCGAGGGGTGAGATCCGAAGGCCTACGAACTCTTCGGCCAGGTCTCGCATGCTCATGCGACGAGCCACAGAAGCCAGCAACCCTAGCCTCGTCGTGAGCAGGCTAGGGTTCGGGGAGATGTCCGCTTCCTTCCGGAACCAAATTTCTTGAAGAGGGCCCGAAAGGGGGGAGTCTTCTCCTACTTCGGCGTAAAACCACCGAAGTATCCAATTTGTATACCATCGGTCGTTTATGGCCTTCGCAGGGAAATGAAGAGCGTGCTCCCGCCGTAGCTGAAAATTGACACTGCCGAAAGCCACTGTCACCTTCGAGTCCCCGGGCCCATCTTGAGGCTTCGGCTGGCAGATAGCTTCGTGGGTCGCTGCGAAGATCTCGGAGCGCCCTTCACACCCTTCCGCCCGAAGAGCCCACTCGAAGACGGCCAAGCGGACGATTGCATTGGGGGACAACTGAGGCAGAGTAATGTGGAACATGTCTAGTACCTCTGCCAGGAAATCCACGGCTGGTAGCCCTAGGCCAGCTTCGAAGAATGCCTCGAAGACTACCACTTCTCCGCGCCGAGGCCGTGGAGTCGACTCTGTCCCGGGAACACGAGTCCTCATTCCGGCTCCCAACTTCCCATCTACGGCCTCTTCGATGGACTCCGCTGTGCTCACTGACTGACCAATAACGAAGCTCTGGGCCATCTTCTTCTTGGAGGGCGGACGGAGCGCCCGAGGGTTCTTGGGCCAACCACCGCCCGGGCCCCCCGCCATTGCCGTGGCTGCTGATGCTGCCCATGCCTGACGCTGCGCCATAGTGTTGGCCGCCAAGGGAGTGGTGTGGCTGGTTCTCGCCATTACGCTCAAACGCTCGAAGGGGCGGAAGGTTGAGGGAAAAGGTGAATTGCAAGAAAGGTGAATTGCAAGAACGGTGAATGCGGTAAAAAACTTCCAGTAATCCCTTTCTCCCCCTTTTATAACCGCGCAATCTATACTGCTCTTCGAGAAGTTTCACACTGTAGGTTCGGCTTCCGTCGCCGACAGGTGGGGTTGGAAAGTGGAACGGCGTGCAACCGCTGAAGAAATCGACCGTTACTTCTTTTTTACAGAGGGTAACAGCTATTTGCGCCGTAACGGTCATATTGACGGTACACCACGGCGTTCGCACTCCGTAACCGGCGCCACGACGAAAGACACTTCGTAACCGCCTGCACGACGTTCACACTCCGTAACCGCTCTCGTAACACTCATGCTCCGAAGCCATGCTACTCCAGAGAGTTTTCCCACTATGCCAAAATTCGGAGACGAACGTTTTAAAATATTAGGCTTAACATTCTGGGCTAAATCATAGTATCTTCGCATTCCCTTTAAGTCTCAGAAACTAAAAATGTTCCTTTCGTATACTGCCTTCTTCCTAAAAAATAGGTTATCTACAGAAAGGCGTATTCGAGGGGCTACTGTTGGGGGAAATTACTTCATTTCCAGGACTTAAAGGTTAACCCTCCGAAGGCTCTAAGAAGGTCCCGAAGGTGGTCGATTAGTGCTCAATGATACGTCAGCACGGTCGAAGGGTGCCACGATTCGAAGTCTCGGAGGACCCTCCGAACGGAGAGAGGAGGCTTCGAAGCAGGAAGATGTGACTGATTGGATGCCCTGCTTATCCATCTACCCTGCAGCACTTTACCGTGTATAACCTTGTTTACAGTACTGAAGGTCATTTGTAATATCTCTACTATTATAAAGCCACAACTTTTCCGTTTCCTCCGTCCGCTCCGCGCGCTCCGTTCCCTCCGCAGCGTCCCGCTTCCAGCCCATTACCGGCGATTCCGGCCCATTACTCACGCAAACGACTTCCTCCACGAAAAAACCCTAGCGTCAGTGCGTCACCCTCCCGCGCCGCTCGCCCGTCGCTCCGACCCCTCCCGCGCCGCTTTCTCCTCCACGGAAAACCCTAGCGCCGCCCTCACGCGCCGCTCGCCCGAACCCCTCCCACTCCCGCGCCGCTCGCCCATCGCTCGGTCCCCCTCCCGCGCCGCTCGCCCCCTGTCGACGGAACCCTAGCCTGCCCCGCGCATGGCGCCTGCTCCGCTCGCCAGTCGCTCGGACCCCCTCCTGCGCCACTCGCCACCGCTGAGGGCCTAGGTTTCCGCAGAGGGAGGGATTCGGCCCGACGAATGGCTTGGCATGGCCTAGGTTTCCGCTGTGCGCCGTCGTGCCAGGTCCTTCGCCGCGCCCAGTTCCTCCGCGTCGCTCGCCTAGGTTTCCACAGAGGAAGGCATTCGGTGCGACGAATGGCCTGGCCTGGCATGGCCTAGGTTTCCGCCGTGCGCCGCCATGCCAGGTCCTTCGCCGCGCCCAGTTCCTCCGCGTCGTTCGCCCGCTCCTCCCTCCCGCGCCGCCGGACCGGCCCACCATGCTTAGATCTGGCGGTTACCGCCTTGACCACACCTCGGCCATCACATCCCACGTCGGACTTGCAACCGTCTCGCTCTGCATGCGTCGACCACGTCCGCACCACCATCAATATTAAGCATCACCTGATGCTTATTGAAGCTCCACCCTTGGAAATACCACGAGAAGAACAAACAGCTAAAGACAAGGAAGAAGAGGAGGTCACACAATCGAAGCTTCTCCAGTTCCTGATCAAACAGGTTCTGTCCCAATTCACTTATCACTAGAGGATGTTCTCTTGCATCTGTTGTTTAATTCTGGAAATTCTGAATGTATGTTCTTCATTTCTGGATGAATGTTACCTGGAGATTAGATATGCTTTTGCTCTGTAATGTTTTAAATTTCATGAATAAAAGTTCTGTAATATCATGAATACAAGTTCTGTAATGTTATGCTATATGGTGAGATAGTTGTTATGCTCCTGGCTGTAATTGAATGATTGAATCTTGATGGGAATTTCTGGATGAATGTGAGGTTGTTTTTGCAAGATTAAGTCCTCTCAACTTCATGTTACCTGGAGATTAGATATGCTTTTGCTCTGTAATGTTTTAAATTTCATGAATCAAAATGTTCTGTAATGTCTATAATTGTTTGCCATGGAATTGTTTAGCCATGAGACTTATTGTCTGTTTAATCCATGAGTTCATGGCTAAACAGTTTTATATCAGCCTCACTGTTGTTTGATTCAGAAATCAGAATTAAGCTGGTAATCTGTTTCCATGGAATTATCAATGCATCATGACAAACTTCTGACATAATATACTATATAGTCATTATGTGTCTGTTGGACATCATTATATGACAAGATGAATTGAATTAAATTGATGAATTGATCAATTCTAGATGAATGTTGATTTTGTGAGCTTGAGTCCTCTCAATAGATAGATAATGTTCTGTAGTTTGCCATTACATGAAAAAAGGTTTTGTAGTTTCATGAATAAATGTTCTGTAATGTCTATAATTGTTTGCCATCGAATTGTTTAGCCATGAGACTTATTGTCTGTTTAATCCATGAGTTCATGGCTAAACAGTTTGAGCTTCTCCCTACCCCATCTTCCACTGCTCTGTGCCAATCTGCTCTTCTCCCTCTCCATCTGTTCTGTCATGGCTGCTTTCTGTTGTGGCATCCAGCATTAGAAGATAGAAAGGGAGCCAAGCTAGAGAAGTTGTGGGAGTAGAAAAGTCCAATATATGGGTTGGTCTGCTGTTTTAAATAGGTTATTAGGTCTGGGCTTTAGTATGCTATGCAATGTTTTGTTATGGCCTTATGTTCTCTTGCATCTGTTGTTTAATTCTGGAAATTCTGAATGTATGTTCTTCATTTCTGGATGAATGTTACCTGGAGATTAGATATGCTTTTGCTCTTCCAGTTTTAAATTTCATGAATAAAAGTTCTGTAATATCATGAATAAGCCAATCTGCTCTTCTCCCTCTCCATCTGTTCTGCCATGGCTGCTTTCTGTTGTGGCATCCAGCATTAGAAGATAGAAAGGGAGCCAAGCTAGAGAAGTTGTGGGAGTAGAAAAGTCCAATATATGGGTTGGTCTGCTGTTTTAAATAGGTTATTAGGTCTGGGCTTTAGTATGCTATGCAATGTTTTGTTATGGCCTTATGTTCTCTTGCATCTGTTGTTTAATTCTGGAAATTCTGAATGTATGTTCTTCATTTCTGGATGAATGTTACCTGGAGATTAGATATGCTTTTGCTCTTCCAGTTTTAAATTTCATGAATAAAAGTTCTGTAATATCATGAATACAAGTTCTGTAATGTTATGCTATATGGTGAGATAGTTGTTATGCTCCTGGCTGTAATTGAATGATTGAATCTTGATGGGAATTTCTGGATGAATGTGAGGTTGTTTTTGCGAGATTAAGTCCTCTCAACTTCATGTTACCTGGAGAGTAGATATGCTTTTGCTCTGTAATGTTTTAAATTTCATGAATCAAAATGTTCTGTAATGTCTATAATTGTTTGCCATGGAATTGTTTAGCCATGAGACTTATTGTCTGTTTAATCCATGAGTTCATGGCTAAACAGTTTTATATCAGCCTCACTGTTGTTTGATTCAGAAATCAGAATTAAGCTGGTAATCTGTTTCCATGGAATTATCAATGCATCATGACAAACTTCTGACATAATATACTATATAGTCATTATACTTATTGTCTGTTTAATCCATGAGTTCATGGCTAAACAGTTTGAGCTTCTCCCTACCCCATCTTCCACTGCTCTGTGCCAATCTGCTCTTCTCCCTCTCCATCTGTTCTGCCATGGCTGCTTTCTGTTGTGGCATCCAGCATTAGAAGATAGAAAGGGAGCCAAGCTAGAGAAGTTGTGGGAGTAGAAAAGTCCAATATATGGGTTGGTCTGCTGTTTTAAATAGGTTTTTAGGTCTGGGCTTTAGTATGCTATGCAATGTTTTGTTATGGCCTTTTTTCATTTTTTTTCTTATTTTGACTGTATATAGGGCATCACCTTGCCTTACGCCTTACCAACTTTATAACTATGGTACTAGCACTACAATCTTTTGCCACCAGAGAAAAACACAGCATGGAAATTATGATAACTCAATGATGTGACAATTCAAACATAAGTGTTGAACCAAATGTCATGACTTACTTCCTCAGGGCTCATATTATACATCAGTTCCTCAATTCTTCGAGCAAATTGGAATAATTTTTCAAAGTGTTGTAAAAAGATGCTTTAGTAGTGGTAGAATAGATGCATTTGCATTATGTAGTACCAGAAAAACTGAACCATAATGACGTACACATGACTTACGATATATATGACCAAATTTATGAGGCGTGAGCAAGCTTGTTCATAACCTTCACTTGCTTGATGATAATATTTAGCAAGTGTTGGCACAACATTAGCTAAATCGTACAGGCTGTGCACCATACAACATATATCAAGTTAATGTGAGTTGTACAGACTGCTAGGTGGTCCTTGTTAATCTACCATTCTAATAAGGTTGATGCAAAGTCTGGCAATTTCACATGATAAAGGAGCACAGAAACGAAAAGAAATAGGATAAACCTGTGTTGGAAGGCTGCGTAATTTTCCAATAGTACAATATCAACATAAGCACATAAGCACTATAGTAAATATTTTACTTTAGATATGTATTAGGAAACCATAACAGTGGACCTTGGAATATAGGGTACAACTCCAATTTGCCGTACATTGCGCTCATACTTCTCAGTTTGGTAGCAGGCATCATCAACAAACTGAGATGGCCAAGCAAATAAAACAGTAAGGAACAAAACACTGTTCCAAAGCAGAAAAAAACTGGCTATCTGCCTCTGAATAGAGTCAAACCCTGCTAAATAAAATGGATATCCTTGAATAGAGTCAAACCCTGCTAAATAAATTGCATGTGATCTTACATTTATTTATATTCTGTTTGTCAAATATATTTAGAGTCATTGTTTATTGTTTTTAATATTCTTCCCTGTTTATCATTTTCCCTGTTTATTTTTTACTATCCCTGTTTATTTTTAAGAATTTCTTTTCTTTATTTTTTTACTATTACCAATTTAGCATCATGTTTTCAATACTTTTTTAATTGCATGTGATCTTACATTTATTTATATTCTGCTTGTCAAATATATTTAGAGTCGCTGTTTATTGTTTTTAATATTCTTCCCTGTTTATTTTTTACTATCCCTGTTTATTTTTTAAGATTTCCTTTTATTTATTTTTAACTATTACCAATTTAGCATCATGTTTTCAATACTTTTTTAATTGCATGTGATCTTACATTTATTTATATTCTGTTTGTCAAATATATTTAGCGTCGTTGTTTATTTTTGTAATATTCTTCCCTTTTTATCATTTTCCCTGTTTATTTTTTACTATCCTTGTTTTTTTTTGTTAATATTTTTCCGTGTTTATTTTTTTAACTATTACCAATTTAAAGTTTTGAACTACCTAGATATATTAAATGGCTGGCATGCGAAAGAGAACTTACGCCGACCGTCCAACTCGTAATGCGGTGGTACCTAGGTGAGCTTATATTAGTAAAATCAACTTTCCTGCAACGATGAAAGATGTTCTAAATTTCTTTTTTTGTTAAGGTTTATGAAATTTGACGAGATAGAGTTCGAGCACTTAAACTATGCATGGAGTGCCGTCGCCAGAGTAGAAGTTAAGTTTCTCCCTGATGAATATGGAGAAAAACAACGATTTATTTTAATGGATATTACCGTAAGTTGCACACAATTTGGACTAAATTTTACATAGTAGTGAACATGTGAACTATTCTAAACCCTAATATTATACGTAGGGTGCTAAAATAGAAGTCATTGCATGGGAGCGGGAGGAAGTTCATAGGTTTAACATTCTCCTAAATGAAGGACAATGTTATACTATTCATTGTCTATATTTTCAACCTAATCTTGAAGAGGCATTGTACTATCGGAGCATTGCCCATGCCTATGAAGGTTCTCTTCGAAGAAATACAACAGTTGAGCCATACATTCTTCCAATCCAATTCCCTCCCTATCCAAAATATCTATTGACGTTTCATGACGCGTGGATTCGTCCGAATAAAACGTTTGTGGGTACGTACGTAAATTGAATCGGCGATGCATAGTTTCAAAAAAAATAGTTGTCTTACTTATAGTATGATATGATTATTTGGACAGACATAGCTGGAGTGGTTGTCTATTGGGGGAAATTGGAACGACTTGGAGGTCTATATAGGGAGATAACACTGATGGACACTAGGTAATTCATAAGTTAGATACAACCACTTATATTGTCATAAACAATCACATTGTTTTTGCAAATCGAAAGCTAATGAGAATTTGATCTTTTTTAGCTTGAACATGATGGTTGTTGGAATTTGGGGTGACTCCCTCACTGATCACATCTCTGAATGGACAGAAGCTCATCGTAACAACCACATTGTTTTAGGAACCATGCTTCGACTTCACAAGAAGCATAGTAATTTAGTCCTAACCCATTTTATCATTAATAAATATATAGTGATGAATTACACTAATATTTGTTCTACTTGGCGATAGGATGTTTAGAGACTTCAGAACACACTACAGTCAAATTTAATCCGATGCATCCAGCCACACTACCTTTGCAAAGTAAGTAGTCCCAACAATACAAACACAAGCTAAGAATAATGGCAATACATCACATAATCTATAATATTTTTAATTATTTTTCTTCGAAATATAAATGCAGACTTACGGCAACGTGTGAGTTCAGGAACTATGGATCTAAGCTTTGTGAATCGGTTCATGGAAGCTAGATGGAGATATTTTGCAACGATTTATGGATCTGACTGTCCATAGTGTTACAGTCTTATGTGTATTGTGTTGTGCGTTGTTTATGTACTTCCTCATATTCGGATGTTTTGTGTTTATTTCTATTGGGTACACCCTTTGAAGTTATTTGAATGTAATATTGGTTTTTGTGTTCATTTCGTTTAATCTATTGTGTACTCCCTTTGAAGTTATTTGAATGTAATATTTGTATTGGAATACATTTCTCAAATTCAAGTACGCTTATTTATAAACTGAAAACATCATTCACTGTAATACTCTCATTTGTAACATTGAAGAATATTTTCTTTCCTCTAACACAATCTCGATATCCAATCTTGATTAATAATCATCGAATGCCCTATTTAAAATAACAAATTTGTAATCCTAACCCTCAAAATAACCCTTTCATCCAAAACAAGTATTCTAAATCACTCTTTAGTACCAAGAAAAATAAATTAAAAACTCAAACACTTCTCTCATTTAAATTCATGTTTCCTCTCTAATGTTTCTACTCAAGTATCGTTTGTTTGGTGGTTAACCAATTATATGCAATCGACAGGTCGCTCGACGCCGCGATAACAAAGCTATCAACCATGTCAGAAAATATAGTGAGGAGAGAGGGGAAAGAAGGTTGTTTTATTTTATAATTATAATAGGATAATTTATCCTGTTTATTTGTCTATTCAGATATTTGTGTTACAACATTACACTAAAATTATTGTCTAACAATGTGTACTCATTTCAAATGTTTATAGTCGTCGATGGTCGTCATAGACAAAAGAGAAATCGCGGTAACAATTTGCCTCACGGTCCTTCTGGAATTTGTATTCGACAATCATCGCACACTCCATCAGAAAGTTCATCGGACAGTGAAGATGTGACACGTCGACCATCGTCGTCATTTGTTATTCCTACGCAAAGTACCGTTACATCATTGGGATTATTTCCAGGACAAAGCTCTAATGGTATAAACTACTACTAAGTAATTGGTGCAATTACTAATAACATAATTTATGCCTCATGTGATTACATAAACATTGTTCAGGTGCAAAATTTGCTACGGTACCATCTGCAACTATCGACTCACAAGATCAGCAATCAATTCTCTCTGTTCAACAAAATCCTATTGACCGATCGGTCGATCGTGCTGAAATAAGGCGAGCACGTGAAAGATCACGATATGCAAGGTTGACACCAGAGCAACGGAATAAGAGACGTGCAAGTGATAAAGCTAGATATGCAAGTATGACGGATGAGCAAAGGCATGTGATGCGAGAACAAAATAACCAACGAAAATCTGACAGTTATGCAAGGTTGACACCAGAGCAAAGAAACAACAGACGTGCACGTGACAGAGCTCGATATGCAAGTATGCCGGATGAGCAGAGGCAGTTGAAGAGAGATCAAATGAACCGACGAAATTCCGCAAGACAGAGAACTCTTGATCCAAATTGTATTTATGCTAATGCAACACATGGCTCCACTAATGTTATCTACCAGAACCTACCGGGTAGCACTCACTTATTAAAGACTCAGCCAGACTGTCGTCACTGTGGTGCAAAGAGGTTTGAATATGAGCCACCAGGATTTTGTTGTATGAATGGCAAGGTCAAACTTCAAATGCCTGAGCCACCTGAGGAGCTTCGACGGTTGTACTCAGGTGAAGACATTCAATCACAACACTTTATGGAGAATATTAGATATTTCAACAGCCATTTTTCCTTCACCACAATGTACTGTGATTACGACAAGAACCTCGCAAGTGCAAGGGATGGAGTGTACACATTTAAAGCGCATGGGCAAATGTACCATAACATACACTCTTTCGGAAATGGAGGCAATGAACCTAGCCACTTGCAGTTGTACTTCTATGATGATGATCCTAGCTTATCACATCGTTTCCGTCGTGCTCGAGATGAGATATATAGAGAAAGGGACATATCTATTATTAGATGTTTGGTACATATTTTGAGAGATAATCCCTACTCTGAAACATTCAGAAGCCTAGGACAGGTTGAAGACGTTGATGAATATCGAATTGTGCTAAATATGGACTACAAGCTAGACCAAAGAACTTATAACAGACCGTTAACATCAGAGGTTGCTGCTGTGTGGGTTGAGGGGAATGATATTAATAAACATTTTGATCGTAGCATCACCTTGTTTGGCAATAACAACAACTACTATTCAATTAGACCGAGTGATGGGTGCTACGACCCTTTGTCATACCCCCTATTTTTTCCAAGAGCAGAGCTCGGTTGGCATTCTGATATACCGAGAGAAGGTATTGACCTTAGTCAGATAAGTACAACCCGACAAAGAAATGCTGACAACGCAGGTTAGCTAAGTGACCCGTATTCATGTTATTACGATACTATTAATCCATACGCTAATCACCTAATTGATTTCTCTTTTCTTTGTAGATACTACCAGCAAGTTTTTTGTTTCGATGCGCGAGTATTATTGCTATAAATTCCAGATGCGTAGTGGAATCTTCAACACGGTCTTGTATGGGAGACGTCTATTCCAGCAGTTTGTAGTTGATACCTACATAAAAATTGAAACGTCTCGCCTAAATTACTTCTTATACAATCAGAAGAAGATTCGTGCGGATCTTTACCAGGGCTTGATGGATAGTGTATCTGTTGGAGAACATAGAGCCAGCAGATTGGGAAAAAGATGGGTCCTACCTGCATCGTTTATCGGTGGCGGGAGGGATATGAGACGAAGATATATGGATGCTATGGCCTTAGTGCAGAAGTATGGAAAACCCGACATATTTATCACAATGACTTGTAATCCTAATTGGGAAGAGATAAGTAGGGACCTTGCACCTGGCCAAACACCACAAGATCGTCCTGATCTTGTTGTGCGTGTATTTAAAGCCAAGCTAGAGGATCTCAAATTCCAGCTATTTCGTAAACATATCCTAGGAATCATTGCAGCACAAGTCCATGTTATCGAGTTCCAAAAAAGGGGTCTACCACATGCACATTTCCTCCTTATCATGGAGTCAACATACAAATTGAGTTGTCCCGATGAGTATGATAATGTTATATCAGCAGAACTTCCGGATAAGGATAAATACCCGGAGCTATATGAAATGGTAGTGAAACATATGATGCATGGCCCGTGTGGTCCACTAAATAGGAAGAGTCCATGCATGAAAAATGGTAGTTGCAAGTGCTATTATCCACGCCAGTTTAGTGACACAACTATCCAAGGCGAAGATTCTTATCCTATCTACAGGAGAAGGGATGACAGACAAAGGGTAAGAGTGAGAGGTCATGACTTAGACAACAGATGGGTTGTCCCATATAATCCCATGCTTCTAAGAAGGTATGACTGTCACATCAATGCAGAAGTTTGTTCGAGTATTAAGGCTGTTAAGTACCTCTACAAGTATATTTATAAGGGTCATGATAGGGCGTCTGTGTCCGTCAATGAAGCTGATGAAAACCGCGAGATTAATGAGATCAATGAATATAGGGATGCTAGGTGGGTAACACCACAGGAGGCATTGTGGAGAATATTTGGATTTGATCTTAGCGGGATTTCGCCACCAGTGCTACAGTTACAGCTCCACCTCCCAGGAATGCATCTTGTGTCCTATAGAGAGAATGCTGATGTACGTGAAGTTCTCGACCAACAGGGTGCCTCAAGAACCATGTTGACTGAGTATTTCAAGGCAAATCAAGAATTTACGTGGGCACGCACATTACTTTATAGGGATTTCCCACAATATGCAGTGTGGTTGCCTGGACGTAAGCTTTGGAAAATAAGAGAACGAAGCACGCAGGTTGGGAGGATCATCTCAGCACATCCAGCAGAGGGAGAAAGATACTACTTGAGGGTGCTATTAAACCATGTGGTTGGTGCTACTTCATTTGAGAATTTGAGGACATATGATGGTATTGTATACCCTACATTTCGAGAAAGCGCTGAGAAAAGAGGTATTATTGAGTCAGATAACAGCATTGATGAGTGCCTCTCTGAAGCTGAAGTATTTCATATGCCTTCGTCCCTCCGAAGGTTGTTTGCTACAATATTGGTATATTGTGAACCTAGCGATGTGCGTGGACTCTGGAACAAACACTTCGAAGCAATGTCTGATGACATCCGACGATCCCAGATGAATGCATATGCAGTTGAACAAATGGTGTTATTGGATATAAGAAAATTGCTTCAGTCAATGGGTAAAGAGATAACATCATTTCCTCTTCCAGAAATTGATGAATCATATGACGCCATGGCGGGTGAGGTGAGGGAGATTTGTGAAGAGTCCTCTATACAGGTGGATAATGAGCTACTAGCGAGCACATCCTCTCTTAATGCAGAACAGAGATATGCCTATGATGTTATACTATCATCCGTTGACAACAATAGTGGAGGTGTGTTTTTTGTTGATGGTCCAGGAGGAACAGGAAAAACCTTTCTGTATAAAGCTTTATTAGCAAAAGTCCGTAGCGAGGGGAAGATAGCTATTGCTACTGCAACATCTGGTGTTGCTGCTTCCATCATGCCTGGAGGTAGGACGGCTCATTCAAGGTTCAAGATACCACTAAGCATACAAGATAATGGAGTGTGTAACTTCACCAAACAAAGTGGTACTGCGAAGCTTCTTCAAAAAGCTTCGCTTATATTATGGGATGAAGTCTCCATGACAAAAAGACAGGCAATTGAGGCGTTGGACAAGAGCATGAGGGACATAATGGAAAAGCCCAATCTACCATTTGGAGGCAAAACAATGGTTTTTGGAGGTGACTTCAGACAAGTTCTTCCAGTTATACGAAAGGGGAATAGGGCTCAAATTGTAAACGCAACATTGCGTAGATCTTACCTATGGGATAACATGCATCAGTTGAGACTTGTCCATAACATGAGAGCTCGATCAGATATATGGTTTTCAGAGTACCTGCTACGGATTGGCAATGGCATTGAAGAGACCATCGATGATGACTATGTAAATTTACCCGACGAAATATGTGTACCCTACACTGGTGCAGAATCAGACATTGATAGTCTTATTGACATGGTATTTCCAATGTTAGGTGCAAACATGACTGATGCAGACTACATCACATCTCGAGCTATTTTGTCAACGAGGAATGAGAACGTTGATGCAATAAACATGAAGCTTATCGAACGTTTTCCTGGTGACGAGATGATTTATCACAGTCATGATCGAGCAGTCGATGATCCATGCAACCATTATCCGTCTGAGTTCTTGAATTCATTAACGCCAAATGGGTTACCTCCACATATATTAAAACTCAAGGTTAATTGTCCTGTGATTTTGCTCAGAAATCTTGACCCGGCCAATGGTCTGTGTAATGGGACTAGGTTGATAGTCCGAGCATTTCAAAGAAATACTATCGATGCTGAAATTGTATTGGGACAACATGCTGGTGAGAGAGTCTTCCTTCCACGCATACCCTTGTGCCCCTCCGACGATGAGATGTTCCCCTTCAAGTTTAAGAGGAGTCAATTTCCTGTTAGAGTGAGTTTTGCAATGACAATTAATAAAGCACAGGGTCAAACAATACCGCATGTTGGAATATACCTCCCGAACCCGGTGTTCTCTCATGGACAACTATATGTAGCTCTGTCACGAGCAACTTCTCGTAGCAACATCAAAATACTCGCCGCTCCGGAGAAAAATATGGGAATCAAGTCAACAAGCACTCTAACGAAGAATATTGTCTACAAGGAAGTGCTCACTGAGTAGATAAAAGAAGATGTGCTCACTGTATAGTATATTGTACGATTTCATACCAGATTTGTAATTATAAATATGCAATGACACTTTATATAGAAAGCATACTTCTATGTATTGTTTTGAGGAATAATATATTACTTTGTTTCTTATCGTCTCAATATTACTAAACAAATGTGTTCGGCAAATATATCATGTTCTAAATATATTGCCGTTAACATTATGCATCCGTTGCAACGCACGGGCCTCTCACTAGTAAGGGTAAATAGGTCTATTCCTTTAGCCTTTCTCCCTATAAATACCCCCCTTTGTACCTTGTAAGAAGGATCCAGAACCAGTGGTTCAAACACATACATTCGGACCTCTTGAGTTGTTATCCTTTACGGAGGCTCAAGTTTGTCCTAAAAGCACAAACCTCTTGTTTGTTTGTTCTTAACTACTAAGAACCTGTTGGTGTAACTTTTACGCCAACAATTACCACGATTTAGAATGAAGCATCGACATCCAAATACTCTCAAATGAGTAACCTTGGGCTTTCTTCCAAAACATAGTTCATAAGATGCCAAATTAAAAAATGAGCGCAAAAAGATCTGGTTGGAGATGTAACAAGCAGTGCTCATGGCCTCAGCCCAAAATTTCCTAGGAGTCCTATGCTCATTCAGCATCGTCCTAGCCATCTCCACAAGAGTGTGATTCTTTATCTCAACAACTCCATTTTGTTGAGGAACCCACGGAGCGGAAAATTGATGTTCAATGCCATGCTCAAGGCAAAAATCAACAAAGAAACCATTCTTGAACTCGGTGCCGTTATCACTTCTAATTGCTTTCAATGCACCGGGGAGTTCATTGAATAGTCTCAAAGCTAAGCTTCGAAAGTGTGAAAACACTTCATCCTTTCTTACAAGAAAGAAGACCCAAGAGTAACGGGAGTAGTCATCCACCATGACAAGGACATACCATTTACTACCTAAAGAACTAACCCGGGAAGGACCTACAGTGTCCATATGAAGAAGCTCTCCGGGTTGTTCTGTCATCACCATATTGATTGGTGAATGAGAGGTGGCAACCATCTTTCCATGTCGACAAGGAGCACAAACAAGGTTCTTCTCAAATTTGAGCCTGGGCAATCCTCGGATCAGACCTAGGGCACTCAAACGAGCAAGCAAATCAAAGCTCATATGCACTAGTCTCCTATGCCACATCTAGAGCTTAGAAGATGGTTTCAACAATAAGGCAATGAGAAGAACTAAATGGCTTAGATAAATCTTCTCCAAAAATTCTCCCAACTCTTGAAATCTTGCAAATAAAAGCTCTAGAAGAATTGAGTACTTCAGAAGTATCACGTCCAAAGTGTACTTCTAAACCCTCATCAAGCAACTGAGATACGGAAAGCAAATTGTATCTCAAATCCTCAACCAAAGCAACATTTGCGAGAGTGAAATTTTCATTGATTTTAATCGTACCTTGGCCTTTCGCTCTACTCCTTCGATTGTTTCCGAAGGTGATGAATTCCCATCGCTGGGTCAAGGTGAAGCTGTAGAACCATGAAGATTTCCTGGTCATATGGTGTGAACAACCGGAATCCATGATCCACTTGTTCTACAGACCTCCGTCCATTCCCTACATAAAACAAGAAAGTCTCGAGTGCTCAGTGCTAGGGTTAGTAAAAAATTGTTTAGGAATCCAGCACTGAAAAACTCGAGAGTCAGGCAAAATAGAAGACTGCACAAGATATGATTCATAATGATAAATGGGAGGTCTATTTTCAAAGCGCATACCTAAACAATGACGAGGTCTCCCAAACTGACGCGGACCAAAACCACTAACACGTGGTCTAACATTATATGAAGCATGATGTACTCCACGATAGACAAAGTCTCTCATGTGACCATGGGGAGCCTCAAAATCAGAATGAAACTGATAATCAAAGATGGGTAATGCATGTCCTGAAAGTTCCTCGCCTGAGCACGTCGTTCATCCTTGATACAATGATAACAAAACCCAACCAAATGACCTACTCACTGACAATAGGAGCAATGATACACTTTCTTGGGAGTAGGTGCATAGGTTTTAGGTGCAAATCTCACAGACTTTCTGAGTTTTTGCTTAGGATCTATCTATAGTGGTGGCACATTTTTCTTTGTAGGTTGGGTAGAATTCTAGATTTTTTGAGTGGTGTCTAACTGGTCTCTCTCTTTCTCAAGGGTAGTATGTGGAGTGAACACAGTTTTGCTGGAAGTGTTTGGTGTTGTTCTCTCATAACCCAACCTTAGAGCTAACCCTGCCTTGTCAGCACACATTTTTGTTTTAGCCAAAAGCAAATCCATTTTACCCTTCCCTTCGGTGCATTTATCCACCATGGAAAGAAGGTAATCATTTTCACACTTGAGTTTTTCGACTTGCTCTCTAGCCAAGTTGAATTGGTCCTTAAGGGTGATGTAGGTGGAATAAGTCGGTTGCACATCCTGAGAACACTTAGCACTCTCCAATCTAGCCTTAAGTTCATCAACATGTTTATCCCTCAATTTTATGCTTTCAATGAGTAAAGGACAGTTCATGCATTCAATGATGACAACAGGACTAGACTCCACCTCCAAAAGCTGCTTCTAAGCAATTTCAAGTTTTTCAATAATTTGAGCATGAACAAAATGCAGCTGAGCAAGTTCACTCATTACAACAAGACAAGACTCACATTCAGCATTTTCATACTTATATTTTAGCATGACAAGTTCAGTGGAAATAGATTATAGCCTGAATTTTAGTTCCTTTCGTTCTTTAGCAGCTTGTTTAAGTAATTTATCTTAAGAGAGGACAGCATCATGTAATTTATCATTTTGAACAAGGAGCTGGTCACGGGATAGATATACCTCAGATGAGTCTAGCTCATCGCCGCTATGGATCTCGTCGGCCATGAAGCAAAGGTCGGTGAAGTCTTTTGTATTCTTCTCCTTCTTTTCCTCATTCTTGGGAGGCTCTTCCACATCCGAGCTTGGCTCCACAAAAGCTTTGGCTACCTTTTTAGCCACTTTTTCGCGCTTCCCTTTGTAGAAAGGTTTCTTTTCCCTTTTCTGGTGTTTGTGCTCATTTTCGTTTTTCATTTTTAGTTTTGGGCAATTAGCTTTAATGTGATTAAGATCTCCACACTCAAATATCCCCGAGACCCTCCTCTCCTTTGATCCCATCTATCATTATAGAATCGGGTGAACTTTTTGACTATGAGGGCAAGATCCTCATCATCCAATGTGTCCACCTGTTCTTTAGTGACAAAGATCAAAGAAGACAAGGCAAAACCTCCAGAAAATGCACAAACTCTAGAACCACCAGAAAAATTACCTCTAGCCGAGGTGCCACTGCTAGAACCAGAAACTAGTGCCATGGATGGTGGCAAAGAGTTCCCAATTCCAGAACGAGATGCCTTAGTAATCTCGGTGGACTTAAGCTTACTAAAGAGATCATCGCAAGTCAATGTGTCGTAACTTGCCGACTCTTCAATACTAGAGATCTTCACCTCCCATATGCTACGATCGAGAGCATATAGAAGTTTGATAGCTCTATCATGATCCGAATAAGCTAAAGTCCTAGTGGAGCGCAAATTGCTCACAATCCCATCGAATCGAGCAAACATGACATCTAAAGATTCACCAAGGCCTTGCACAAATATTTGATATTCTTGATTATACCTTCTTTGGCGCCTAGCCTTAATCTGAGTGGTGCCCTCATGAAAAGTCATCAGAGTGGTCCAAATTTCACGTGCAGTTCGTAGATGCTGGACCCTATCAAACTCATCGCGACTCAGACTGATGAACAATATATTTCTTGCCTTGTTGTTACAGTTATATTGTTCCTTTTCAGCCTGAGTGGTGCGAGTTTCGGGGATCACATATCAGGAATCAACAATATCCCATATAGCACTTCCTTGGCTTAGTAAGTAAGCCTCCATGCACACCTTCCAATAAGCAAAATCACGACCATTGAACACCAGAATCTTGTTATTTTTGTCCATGTCGCCAACGAATCACAAAACCGGTTAAGGTCAACTGGTGATCTAACCGGTTCTGATACCTATTGTAGGATCGAAATAGGCGACTAGAGGGGGGTGAATAGGAACCTCGACAAATTCTCGTGAATAGATGGCCTTTTCAAATCACCCAACGCGCCTCTAAAAGAACAAGCGAAAGCAAATGAATCAACACAACAAAATCGCAGAAAAACAAGTGCTATCACTCTCTTGTCAAATATAATATGGTGCGACAATCTGAGAGATCACAAGCACTGATGTCCTAATTGAAAAGACACATGATCAAATCATTTAAGGCAGATTAAAACGATCTCACAAATAAAATACAATGGTGTTTGTTCCCACTAGTGTGCAGGTACAATTTCTGTGAGGACCCGAGCACATGCGAGCAAAACAGGAACACCAGGTACACAACTATCAAACTAAGAAATCGGGAGGTTCAGAAAATGAAGTTGCTTTGAGCTGATTAAACAAAATTAATTACTAGAGAAAATAGTGCAGAAAAATAAGTTTGCTGAAAGCAAGCTAAAAGTTATGGAGATTGCTAGCGATTATCATCTTCCTCTGCTTGCCGAGAGAACAAGGAGAGCAAAATTAATAAATCAGCCTCCTAGCAGAATTAATAACCGGATACAATCAAAGGCTCCTAGAGAAAAGCAATGAATCCTCAAAGCACACGCACAGTAGACAAAACCTCTAGGTAAGGCAAAGAAGAGCAACTAGAACATGCAAAAAACTCGAGCAACACTACAACAAAACAGGCAACTTCCGTCGGCCAAAGCCGACGGAAGTTAGCCCTTTCCCGACGGAAGAAGCCAACTTCCGTCGGCAAAACGCTATCTTCCGTCGGCCTTTGGCCGACGGAAGCGCGGCGACGGAAGTTAGCTAACTTCCGTCGGCCGCCGACGGAAGTTAGCTAACTTCCGTCGGCTTCACGTGGCCGACGGAAGTTAGCCCCGAACTCTGCCACGTCACCAGGGGGGCTTTAACTTCCGTCGGCCAGGCTGGCCGACGGAAGTTAGGGGCAGCTAACTTCCGTCGGCTTTGACCATAGCCGACGGAAGTTAGCCTTTCTGCCCACGTGGCCGAAACCAGCTAACTTCCGTCGGCTATGGTCAAAGCCGACGGAAGTTACCTGGTATTTTTTTTTTATTTTTTCCTGGTTCCCCTACTCACACTCACATCCAACCACAATTTCACATACATTCATCATACACATCCAAAATCACATTTCACATCCAAAATCACATTCAAACTTCACATATAACATCCAAAACCACATCTCACATCCAAAATCACATCCACACTTCACACATCACATCCAAAATCACATAATATAACTGAATTCATATCCAAAGTCACAGTAAACATCTGAATTCACATATAACATCCAAACTCACATACAAATTCACAAAACACAGCGAGAGCCACATACAAAGTCATTTTGTCCATATACTCACTGATCGCCCACATTTGGGTCATGGGCGCCGCCGCTGCCTCCCGCTTCGTCCACATTTGCCCCGGAGGCTCCATCTTGACCAGGCGTACGGAAACACTGAAGAAATAGACAAAATTAGAAACGAACTCAACTACCCTTCTAAACGCTAACTTAAGTGTTTAGGAGGTACCTCAGGTGATGTAGGAGATAGTGGTGGTGGCGGGGGAGGTAGTGGTTGGAAAATGGACATGTCAAATCCACTGTTTTGCTGGGCTAGTTGCTACACATGTTGTAATGTAATCAGTTAGTTCTAAACCTATTTCTGAATACTTTTGAACTGCAACACTCTAAAGTAAGCTTACTTGGATCATCGCCTGCTGTTGTGCTAAGCAGGCGGTATAGTACTCTTGTTGTTTCTTGTAGTGCTCGTCGCGCCGCCTCATGTCCTCCCTCATCCGAACCATCTCCGGGGTTTCTTCTGAGCGACGACGGCTGGAGCCAACTCCGACGGAGCTCTGCGACGACTGAGCTGACTTCTGAGCTCTCACCGCTCTCGAGTCAATAACTCCATTGAACATGGAGTACCTGCAACATTAACAGGGGTTAGTTACCATCACAATACCATACACAAAACATTAATAAAAACATTGTCTCACCGTCCATGGCTTTTGCCACCTCCGCTGGAGTACACGGCCATTTGGTCCACAGGTTCTCTCCGCCAATCATAGTTCTCTCCATGGAGTCGAACCATGTGTTCACCATACTGCGCCTGCAAAAAACATGTCCGATTAGCTAGACGCAGAAAAATGAAATTACGTCAACTCTTAATAACATCTCACCAAATGGTCCGTGGCTGTCTGGCTACACAAGACATCTGGCTGTGCCGGATCGCTTCCTTTGTGACCAGAGGTATACACCTCTATGTCACTTGGCACGTTGCCAGATTTAGCTTCCTGTGCATTAGAAATGAGTTAGTCGCATTACAATGTATCTATAGCTAGAGAGTGACAGATCGGTCTTACCAAGCGTTTAGCGTGGCGAATATGTCCGTCGGCACCATATCTGTGCTTCGGATCCGTCCCGCGGCATTGTCTTTTCTGCTCGGAAGTCTTCTTAAATGCATCTGAAGACCAAATCTTGCAGAATTCAAAATAGGCGTCCTCGCGGTTTGCCAACCACGGAATCCTCACCTGAACAGAGATGCTATTTGTATTATATGACAACAAATCTCAACAATCGAAGAGGTAAAAAGTTAGAATTGTTTACCGAACGGTATTCTTCTTCAGTCAAATAGACTGACGATGAGCCCGTCGCCTTGCTCATTCGTTGCCCTAGCTTCTCCTTGTAGTAAGCATTGTTCGCTTGAATGCGGGCATACGAAATGGCGTCCTTCACCACCTTATGCGCATTGTTGTTGAAGACTACAAGCGCATGGTTATGGTGATTGCCGACTTCTGGCAAGCAAAAGCGTAACTGCAAAAATAATGATTAGTATAGTGTTGTAACTCGAAAATTCTAAAAGAAAATTGAAAAAACACTTGCATACCCAGAAGTCATGAGACACCGCCCCCTGAGCAGTTCCGTGTCGCCCGTCAGGAGCGAACCGGTACTGGTCCCATGTTTGGCATAGAACCCGCTCACCGGTCGGCATTGTCAGCATCCCTGGGTAGTGCAGACGGCACAGGTTACCCAATATCTGGTTAACCTGTCTGACCCTCGAAGTGCCGTCGAACCGAGAGTCAATCCAAGATCTAGAAATACATAATAAATAAAGTTAATTAGTTTAGTGAAAGAAATTTTTTGAAAACAAAAGCAAAACAACAGAAGAGTATTACACTTACCCGTCACCAACAGGCGTAATCTCGATCTTGGCTCCACCGGAAGAGACTACTGGTGGAGCGACCAAGTGACTCGTCCTGAAAGTTACCGAGGACCCGCCGGCAGCCTCAGCACCTTCCTCCTGACCCGCACCCTCCGGGAGATCCCCCTGCCCCGCACCGGCCTCTGGGTCATCCCCCTGCCCCACACCCTCTGGGTCATCCCTCTGTGCCGCACACTCTGGGACATCCCCCTCTTGCCCGCCACCCACCGGCCGATCATCCTCATGACCCGCACTCTCCAAGTGTTGTTCCTCCTACAAAACAGTATTGAAACAATTAGTAATAGTTTATAACTGGCATAAAAAACAATCTGAAAGTTACCTCCTCATCTAGTTGAAATGCAATAGGCCGACCAATTAATGTCGGATCTATGCATCTCAGGAGCTGCTCTTGACGACGTCTGTTTGAAGAAGAGGAACTACCCTGGAATAGGGTGTCCTCCTGACTCGTCGGTGTACTCGCCGGAGTACTCGCCGATGAACTCCCCAAGCGGAAGAGCTTCCTCGTGACACTCTTCATCTTTTTCGACATCCTGTTCAAAATAAGCACAAACAAGCATTTATTAGTAAAGAAGGTTTGTACATATGAAAAAACATGTAATATGAAGTATATTGCATATCCATGTATCAAAACAATTACTTGTCAATTATCATCAAAATCAGGATCAATTTGTCCTTTTCTCCCCAAAGCACGCCATGTGACTTTTTTCTTCTTATGTTGGTGTTTCCTTTTCTCGGGAACTGCCACATCATTAGAATCGCCGAGAAAAGAATCTGTCGACGATTCTGACTCTACATTAAACGAAGTCGGCAATTCATCATCTTGATAAACCTCATCGACCTCTTCAACCTCCAATTGATAAGCGTCATCACTAGGGGTGTGTAGACGTTCCCGAGGATTCACTTTGTAGACTACCCACCAAGCACTTAGTTTTTCACATGGGTAGGGCATATAATACACCTGCTCGACTTGATGAGCAAGGACAAAATTGTCGCAACTAGATAATCGTTCCGCGTGTTTGACTTCAACCATCCCAAATTGGTTTTCACGAGTACCATGTTTAGGGTCGAACCAATCACAATCGAAGAAGACTACTTTAATCTCTTTATTCCCGGCAAATTTGTACTCGATTATATTGTTGATGATTCCATAATACATAATTTCGTGTCCTTGTCCATCAACGACCCTTGTAACAACACCAGTATTAGTTGTTGCCGCTAGAGGTCGATATGCTTCAAATATAGTTGAACGGAAGCGGAAACCATTAACATCGTAGCGACCGTAACTTTTGGCACTAATACTCCCGTAAGAGAGCTGTCGCAAGTCTATATGTACATTGTCAGCGAGCACGCACTGCAAATCATAAGAGATTATAAGATAATTAACCCAGTAGAGTAAAATAATACGTGTCAGAAAAGGTAAGGATTTACATGTTCTCTGAACCAAGTGAGAAAACTAGGCCCGCCATTTACTCCTTCTCGACGCAATTTATCTAATTGCTTCTCCGTTGGTTGACGACCAGATGGCAAGTATTTCGAATCAAACATACTGTCAATGTAACGAATAGGTAAACAAACGGGTATAAAATTTGGAGGTAAAATATAAAACTAAAACGAATCACTTACGCGAAATATTGTTCCATCTCTTCCATATTTGAGTACATGTAGAGCAAGGCATTTGTTCGTTCTTCCTGAGTTACATAATATGTCGTGGAAACACCAACAGTTATGCCCTTCCACCCAAATATTTGGAGATCACTACAAGGATGGTCTTCATCCATATGGTACCGTGTAGCAGGTGTGTTGACATTGTGATGCTCAGCGAAGTATACACTAGTGAAGTATGCTATCTCTTTCAATTTAAATTCTTCTGCGATGCAACCTTCAACTCTGGCCTTATTACCAACCATCGCTCTAAGCTTCTTTAGGGACCTTTCAATATGATACATCCACCTATATTGCACAGGGCCACCTACCTTAGCTTCATATGGCAGATGAACCAGTAAATGTTGCATTGGATTGAAGAACCCTGGAGGGAATATTTTTTCCAGTTTACATAAAAGTACCGGGATCTCTTTCTCTAGCATCTCCATCATATCTTTCTTAATTTCTTTCGCACAAAGTTGTCTATAAAAATGGCTCAGCTCAGCTAACGCCTTCCACACATCATCATTCAGGTACCCACGAAACATTACAGGAAGGAGTCTTTCCATTATTATGTGGTAATCGTGACTTTTCAATCCATTTAATTTCCCTGTCTTCAAGTTCACAGCTCTTCTAAATCCTGCGGCGTAACCATCTGGGAATTTCAAATTTTTCAACCACCTCATTACTTGTTTTTTTTCTTTAGGTTTTAAACAAAATGGGGCACGTGGCTTGCCACCACTATTCGTCAACTCAAGGGTTGGTCGATTACAAATCTCAGCTAAATCTCTTCTCGCCTTTACATTATCTTTTGTCCTGTCAGTAAAATCCATACATGTACTTATAATGCTTTCACCAACATTACGTTCCTGATGCATAACGTCAATGTTGTGCATCAGAATTAGTGATTTGACGTACGGCAGTTCCCATAAACCACATATGTGAGTCCAATTATGTTCGGTTCCGAATCCTACAAATCCATCCTCATTTTCATTAAGGACCAACTCATTCAGCATATCAGCGATTTCTGTACCATTTAAACGCCTTGGTGGTCCCTTTACAACAATGCTGTCCTTCTTGAAATTGTTCCTCTGTAACCTAAATGGGTGATTCATGGGCAAAAAGCATCTATGGCAATCAAAGTAACAAATCTTTCCCCCGAAGTTCAGACGGAAACAATCTGTGTCCTTTGCACATATCGGGCATGTCAACCTTCCATGACAACTCCAACCAGAAAAAATACCGTATGCCGGAAAATCGTGAACCGACCACAGATACGCAACTCGAAGATTGAATTTTTGTTTCTGGTCATAGTCATATGCTTCAACTCCTTTCCACAATTGTTTCAACTCTTCAATTAAGGGCTTCAACATCACGTTTAGTCGTGTTCCAGGATGATCTGGACCGGGTATAATGAGACACAGGAACATAAATTCATATTTCATACAAAATGAAGGTGGAAGGTTGTATGGAATAGCAAACACGGGCCAACAAGAGTACGACGATGCCGTTACATTGAAAGGGGTGAATCCATCAGTTGCCAACCCGATGCGAACATTCCTTGCATCACTAGCAAAGTCTGCATCAAAATCATCTAGAGCCTTCCATGCCGCACCATCAGATGGGTGCACCATTACTTCATTATTCTCACGTACACCTTCTTTATGCCATCGCATATGTCTAGCGGTTTTCTTTGATAGAAACAATCGTTTCACCCGAGGTGTAAGAGGCATGTAACGAAGTTGCTTATGAGCAACCTCTGTCGTCACCTTCTCTCCGTCTTCATTTACGACCTCTACGAATCTCGGTTTACCACATTTTAAGCATTTCACCTCATTACTATGTTCTTTCCAGAACAACATACAATTATCTCGGCACACATCAATCTTCTCATACTCCATACCGAGAGCAGAAAGCATTTTCTTTGACTGATACATGTCTTTCGGCACCTTATGGTTCTTAGGAAGGATATCGCTGATCAGATTCAAGAGCTCCTTATAACAATTGTTTGAAAATGCAAACTTTGACTTAATAGCCATAATACGAGTCACGAAAGCGAGAACGCTTACGGTGGTGTGCTCATGCAATGGCTCTTCTGAAGCTCGAAGGATGTCGAAAAACTTTTGAACCTCCGGTGTTGGAGGATCCTCGGGGTTTGATTCAAACTCCGGTCGTATAGCATCAACCATCTCATCCATCCTATCGTCAGCAACGCTATCATCTTCTTCTTCCACTACTAATACCGTTTTTTCAAGGCCTGTCTCGCCGTGAAAAGACCAAACTTCATAACCTGGCACGAAACCATATTTGCAAATATGCAACGACATCGTCCTCTTGTCTTGCCAACGAGAATTTCTGCACTTCATGCATGGGCACCTCGCGGGAGTGTTTGTTGTCAAAGCGAATGCACGATCAACAAATTTCTCAGCGTTGATTACCCACTCCCTCGTGTGAGCTCCACTTTTCATCCAACCACTATACATCCACCGTCGGTCGTCCTCAGCCATTCTATATGCAAAACATTCATTCAGTCAAGAGGCTCGCAACATACACACACCCTGGCCACCCCCCGCCTCCGCCTCCGGACAACGGAGGGGAAGTAGAGGCGGCCGGGCGGCCGGCGACGCAAGGGGAAGCAGAGCCCACCGGCATCGCGATTCACCATGACATCCGGCGGTGACCGCCTGGACGTCTAGTCGGCGCAGGCGACGCCATGGCAACCATGGTCTATAGGAAAAGATAGGTCCTAAACCCACCCAAGAGTGACCGACAAAACGTGGTATTTATGACGAGCCATGAGTTCGAACGAAATTTCAGCAGCATAACCCCGCTGTTCTCCAATTGCACGCCTGATAGTGGTGCAATGGAGAACAACAAGGTTATGTTACTGAAATCTCATTCGGACTCATGACTCATCATAAAACCACGCTCTGTCGCCCACTCCGAGGCTGTCCAAAAAGGGACAATTCCGGACCTACACATCTCACACGCATGACACGTGTGAGACATGTTGGTCCGAAACGGGTGACGCATAGGTTTCGTTACACTATCTACGTTGTTGTCAAATAAAAAATTGCATACGAAAAAAAAAACTATAAATTAATAGAATAATATAATTAGAATCATATATACATAATATCACAACATATATTGCATATTAAAACAAAACATCACATACAAGACATACAAGACATACAGATAGGTCTTCATGAAATAAACAAGTAAATCTCATTAGGGCATTACATGTTTGCTGATTTTACCTTACACCTTTGTAAGATTAACACATCTATGTGCAAAGCCTAGAAACGGATAATACACATTTTGGTTCGGGCGAAGAAAACTGAAAAGACAACATTATGCCTCAATCTAGGTTAATTAACATTTTTAATTAAGGAGAGATATGCAAGAGATGATGGTGGTATGCATTAGCTAGGCCCTACATTATTAGATAAGCACTGCACAGAGATATTTTATGCCAGGGTACACTTGGTGCAGAGTGCAGAGTGTAGGCTTATGAGCAAAAATGTTTGTTGGTCCAGACCAATATACACACGCATTCGCTGATTGTGACGCACAAATTGTCAACTGTTACGCGGGAAAGCTCAGGTCAAGATGGTGACACTCAAATCATGCAGAAAGCCTACCCGGCCAACGTAACAATCATAGCTAGCCGAATTGAAGCCAATCATTGGCCAGGGAATATAACCCGTCAAAAGCTACTTAATTACTCGCTAATCCGTCCTATGATGCTATATATGACCATCTATCGACACGTTCGCAACTCGCCAGTATTATTTTTAAGAATGGTAAAATTTCATGTGTATATATATGTGTGTGAATGACAACTACTAAGCATTAAGTAAGCATGCACCAAGTGGACGTTGCAGCAACAACTGCAACACTCTACACTACTCAAGGCATGCCACATGTAGTACACACAAAAAATGGCGACATGTTAACTAAAAAATGGCGACGACTACAGTGGAATCGGGACGAAGCACGGACCTCACGAAGACGATGAAGGCTCGGTCGCTTCCGATCAGGTGAGGGGAGTGGACGAGGACACCTCGAACCGGGCGGGCGGCCGAGGCGGCGGCCGGGCGGCCGGGCGGACGGCGGCCGGGCGGGCGGCGGCCGGGGGGGCGGCGGCCGGCCGGGTGGGCGGCGGCCGGGCGGGCGGTGGGCGGCCGAGGCGGCGGCGGCCGGCCGGGTGGGCGGCGGCCGGGCGGGCGGGTGGGCGGCCGAGGCGGCGGGCGGGCGGGCGGCCGGGCGGGCGAGGGCGGGCGGGCGGCCGGGCGGCGGCCGGGCGGCGGCCGGGCAGCGAAACGGCGGGGGCGGGCGGGCGGCGGCCGGGCGGCGAAGCGGCGGCGGCGGGCGGGCGGCGGCGGCAGGCGCAGGAGGCGGGAGTGCGCGCGTGTACAGGGAGTTAGGGCTCCCTGTACGCGCGCGCGGTTGGGGGAAAAGCCCCCTAACTTCCGTCGGCCAACATTAAAGCCGACGGAAGTTAGCTAACTTCCGTCGGCTTTAATGCGGGCCGACGGAAGTTAGGGGGATCCGAGCGGCCGAGGAAAAATCCCCGCTAACTTCCGTCGGCCACTGTCAGAAGCCGACGGAAGTTAAGTTAACTTCCGTCGGCTCGTGGAGGCCGACGGAAGTTATTTAACTTCCGTCGGCTTGCCCAAAAGCCGACGGAAGTTATATTGGCCGACGAAAATCTTTTGTTTTGTTGTAGTGCAAGACACACAACCGAGACATTGTGCGCTAGTTTTCTGCGTGCCTGTTCAGGCCTCTAGGAAGTAGTGGCGCAGGATGAAGAAGACCGAGAGGAACCAGCCGAACGGTAGTGCAAAAGATCAGCACGACAAAGTAAAAACCACATCAGTAGAATAAACTTCAGCCACAAATAGATTTGGTTCCCAATGATGCAAACAAGTAATACAAGAAAAATTCATGGCATCGATGAAACGAACATTGGCATGAAGAACAACAAACAACCTTGTCAAGAGATACTAGAAGAACCAAATTTCAGTGAGTTCCACGCAATTAAATCATCCTGAATTTAATTCCTATGAACTAGATTCAAAGCAAATTGTACAATGACTTTCAGAGGACTCAGCCGATAGTGCATGCACTGATCGCTGAGCTGTTCTGGCTAGCCCAGCGGTAGGAAACCAAACCCAGTGGTGGTGCTCTGGCCTTAGGCTTTAGGCAAAGAAAAACTTCCGGTGGAAAATGACATAGAAACAAAAAACGGAATAGTACCTCCTTAAGAAAACCAAATACAGTACTTGCACATGGACATGAACATACCGTGCACTTGAAGTGGCTACACTCCGACGATGGCATAGACACCAGGAAGCGGCTGCTTTGGTCGGCTCGGTAGGAGAGAAAAGAGGAGAGGAAAAAAACTTTCTGAAATGGATCACTTTCCTTAAAATTCCAGCCCCCAAACGTTCAGCCAAAAAGTTCAACCTAAACCCCAAGGCATGAGGTCCCTTTTATAGGCAATCCTATAAAAGTATTTTCCAAAATGCCATTAGGGTTTAATAATTCTGAAAAAATCGCAAAATTCTACACCTAATTTATTACATCAATTAACCTATTCTTTTAGTATTTTTTAGAATTCAAAATTCAAAGACGACAAGGAGCACAAATCAGGTTCTTCTCAAATTTGATCTTGGGCAATCCTCGAATGAGTCATAGGTCACTCAGTCGAGCAAGCAAATCAAAGATCATGTGCCCTAGTCCCCTATGCCACATCCAAAGCTAAGAAGAAGGTTCAGCTAAATGGCAATGAGAAGAACCAAATGATTTAGAGAAATCAGCTCCAAACACTCTCCCAACTCTCAAAATTTTGCAAATAAAAGCGCCAGAAGAATGAAGCACATGAGAGGCATCACGACCAAAGTGTACCTCAAAACCCTCATCAAGCAATTGAGAGACAGAAAGCAAGTTATAGCCCAAGTCCTCAACCAATGCAACATTCGAGAGAGTGAAGTTTGATCGCCCTGTCATGATCTGAATAAGCTAAAGTCCAAGTGGAGCGCAAGTTGCTCACAATTCCATCAAATTGAGCAAACATGGCATCTACAGATTTACCGGGGCCTTGCACAAACATTTGGTATTCTTGGTTATATGTTCTTTGCCTCCTAGCCTTAAACTGAGAAGTGCCCTCATGAAATGTCCAAATTTCTCGTGGAGTTCGTAGGTGTTGGACCCCATTAAACTCATTCCGACTCAGACTGATGAACAATATATTTCTTACTTTGCTATTACAATCGTACTGTAACTTCTCAGTCTCTAAAGTGCGAGTTTCAGGGATCACATATTGGGAATCAACAATATCCCAAATAACACTTCCTTGGCTTAGTAGATAAGCCTCCACGCACACCTTCCAATAGGTATAATCTCGACCATCAAACATCGGAATCTTAGAGTTCTTATCCATGTCGCCACAAGGATCACAAACCGGTTAAGGTCAACTTGTGATCTAACTGGCTCTGATACCAATTGTGGGATTGGATTAGCGACTAGAGGGGGTGAATAGGTGCCTCGACAAATTCTTTTGAAAATGATGGCCTGTTCAGAACACCCAACGCTCCTCTAAAAGTTTCAAATTCAAATTTTAGATCAACAGTGCAACTTCAGAGTTCAATTCAACTTTAATTAAAATTTTTGTTTGAATCAGACTATGAATGATCGAACTAGCCTATCGATAGATGAAACTCCAAAATAAAACATAAATTTCGGCAATTGGTATACCGACAGACTTAAATTGAAGAATCAAATGCTGATAGGCTTCAGAGCTCTAGAAACATGTTCAGAATCAAGTTTATCAGATTGAAGAACCTAGGACTGAATTACACACTGAATATTTGAGACTCTGAATGAAAATCAGAAGCAAAGATTTATAAAAAAGATGAACTATCTTGCTCATTGATGAATTTCAAATCAGTCAAGAAACACTGAAAAGAGTTTCAGCAAACACTAACTGCAATACTCATTTTTTAGATGATGTACAGTACTCACACGGTTACCAGGGTATAAACAAACTGAAAGTTTAACATGTGTTGCTGCAGTATACCTTAAGAACTGAAAAGCTATTTTAACTCAACAGATTTGAAATGACATCAGCCTTGAAGTGGTTAGCAGACCAACCTTTTCACAAAACAGACTCAAGTACAGTGATGTCATCTCTAGTCGGATGCTGTAGAGACAAGGCATAGGAATCTCTGAACATTCTGCTCAACTAAACCCGCTGAACCAGTAACAAAAATAGCAGATCTCCAAAACAGACACTAATCCCAGTTTTCTGAGCAATCAATCAATGAAAAGAAACAGTCTAAAAATAAGTTTCATGAGGAAACAAGAAGAATAGTAACCAATATCAATTCAGGACATAATCAATTGGATATCAGTTGTTGACATAAAGATTAACTTCACAAGAACCAAACTAGGAACTAGACACAAAACCTATTACAAGGTTGTTCATATTTCTTCACTTTGTAACAGAGTAGAATAATCATAAGCAGAAACTATACTTGAATGTAAAACTCACATGACAGAATAACTAGGTATCACAAGTGCTAGATGATGATAAGTAGTGACATACTTTACTAGAAATTCATCATCAGCAACAGAAAGGATCAAATGTCTTTGAACAGTTGATTCAAGAGAAATTAGTTCTGCTGTAACTTTGATCACATTAGCTTTCACAGAAATTTCTATTCATAGTCTAGCAAAGACAGCAGAATTTAAAAAAATAATAAGAATTCATAATCTGAAACAACATCTTAAAGACAAACTTGCTTCACAGTTGTTTAGAGTAGCCAAACCATCAACACTTCTCAAGGATACAAGAAAAGTCTAGTTCACATGAAGAACTGCTGCAAGTAATGTGTTGACAGCGCTGTAGCACTTCATAGAAACCAGAAACAAAAAACAGACTAAAAAACACCCGAGTCTGGTAAAAATAGTAGTTCTCAAGAACAGAAATGAAACATAATCACTGCATTTTTCTGACCAAAAATGAACATCGAGTGAAACTGCAACAGATCTGGTGTGATGTTTACCGGCGGCACCGGAACAATTCAGAGGAGCAGAAATAACGAACAACACTAATGAACACCAACAATAGGTAAAAGAAACAATGCCGAAAACTGCAAGACAGTGAATAGTAAGTACCTTGACTGGATTAGCTTCAAGAAAACACAACTCACTTGAATTAAATGGACTGCAATAGCAAAACTAAACAGCATAAATAGAAAATAAAATTATGGTGTTGGCGTAAAAGATTACGCTAACAGGTTTCTGTAGAATAGAAACTAACAAACGAAGTGTTTGCGAAGAGAACTGTTCTAAGCCTCTGAAAGGATAATAACTTAGAATAGTTCGAATGTGTGTATTGAATAACTTGTATTCGGTCCCTATTACAGGGTGAAATGGGGGGTATTTATAGGCCCAAATATTAAGGAAAAGACCTATTTACCCCTCTATTACAACCGACATAGTGGAAACTATTCGGCTCCCTTAATAGGGCTAAAATGGTAAAAGACTAATCTAATGAGATAGAAGATAAGTCTTCCATCTTAGCTGGCGGAAAAGATCTTGAAAAGCCTTAGTTCGAAGATGTACTCCGAACCAATGCCTATCTTTGTTCTTCGAACTTGACTCCGGGTATCTTCGAAGATGAACGTCTGGGAACCTTCGAATCCGCTGTCTGCCTTTATGTTGTTTCGGCAATAACCCCGAGGATGAGATATTTTCCCCCAACAGTAGCCCCTCGAATACGCTTTTCCGTTTAACCTGTAACATTAGGAGAGCAGTATACGGAAGGAAAAGATAACCAAACATAGGGGTTATTGGTTTTTAGTTCATCTCCGAAATGCATGAAGATATAAACTCCGAATCAGTCTTAGGATAATTGCTTTTCGAACTATCTTAGAACTGACTCAGGAAGTTCGAAAGTCTTTTAGACTTAGAGAAAATAGCCGTTAGCTTTCTGTTTCTAACGGAAACTGTAGAATGCGTTAATTTCGGAGAAAAGTAACGGCAGGAATGCGAAACGGCATGGACTAACGGTAAAAAAGTAAAATCTAGGCTATAAATAGAAGGTCTAGAACTTACCCGGTTACCTTTTCACCGCTTTCTCGCAATCAAAAACCTTTTGAGCCCTTTGAGTTCTTGAGCCCTAGCCTCCAGTTTCTCCAAAACAACCCAGTGACTGCAATGGCGAAGACCAAAGGTGCGGGGCCTTCAGCTTTGGCTAGGCAGCAGGCCGCAGCTGCAGCAGCGGCGGCAGCAATGGCGACGGCACCTCCGGCATCTGCAGCAACATCCGTGGCGGAAGGAGGGAGAAATCCCCAAAATGTCGATGATCAAGGTCTGTGCCCGCCATCAACAAAATATTTGGATCAATCTTTCCAATTGGGGCCTTCTACCTGCAAGAGAGAGTCATTGGCAATCGCAGTAGAAGGGAAAATTAGTACTGGAGTGATGATTCGCAAGCCCGGGAAAGAGCTTATTCCGTCACCAAGGCCCGGAGAAGTTGTTGTATTCAAAGCCTTCTTCAAAGCCGGCTTGGGCCTTCCTGCAGTAGATTTCCTAGCGGAGGTACTCGATCTATTCCATGTCACCCTCCCTCAATTATCTCCGAATGCAGTAGCTAGACTGGCTATCTTCGAATGGGCATTGAGAGCCGAAGGTTGTGAGGGGAGGGCAGAGATCTTCGCTGCACTTCATAGAGCAACATGACAACCAAAGACCTTCGTAGGCCCCGGAGGTGAAAAAGTAGTAGTAGCCTTCGGTAGTATCAACTTTAGGCTTCGAGATGAGTATGCCCTTCAGTTTCCTGCCAAGGCCATCAATGCCAGATGGTATACTGATTGGGTTCTGAGATGGTTTTATGCCGAAGTTGGGGTAAGCAGTCCTCTGGCCGGACCCCTTAAAGAAATCTAATTCCGAAAGGAAGCCTTAGTGCAGCCCAACGAAGGTCAGCTCGAAGCCCGCGTCAACCTACTTCAGAAGATTAGCCGAAGGTTAAGCATGCGAGACTTAGCCGAAGAATTCCTCGGTCTGCAAATTTCTCCGCTGATGGCCAACTGGCCTATCATCTTCGAAGAGGATTCGGAAGGCGGTCTTCGAAAAATTGCTTCAACTTCGAGCCCTGCAGGTAACTTCGAAGACAATATGTTTTATTCATATTCATTCGAAGAAAAATTAACTTGATTTATTTTTCTTTTTTAGCTTCTTCAGCCCCTGTTACTTCAGAACAAATCATAAGGGCTTCGGAGAAGATTTTGGGCGCTCCAACTCCGACCGAAAAAGAATGGAGAGTTAAGTTAGTCGGAAGTTGGGAGAGATTTAACAGAGTATGGGGAATGTTGGGAATCACTCCGCCCCCTCTGATGGATTGGGTGCCTTCGGAGAAAGGACCCAAGAAAAGGAAAGCCGAAGCTGGAGCTTCGAGCTCCGCAAAGACTCCGGTGAAGAAGGTGGCTAAAAAGCCCAGAAAGCCTGCACCTCCGAGCCCAAGATCCTCAACCTCCGGTTCTAAGGAGGATGAAGGTAAACTATTAGTGAGGTTGATTGATGAAGATGCAGCTCAAATAGATATTCACATTGAAGATACTGCAGGTATGACGGAGTCTCAGGCTAATATTGAAGAAGTGAGAACTCCGGATGCTCAAGAGGAGGAGCAAATCGAAGCCCCTGTGGGCGAAGGTGAAGTTGAAGTTGCTACAACTTCAGTTTTGGATGAAGGGAGGACTGCTCAAGGAGATACTCCGGCAGTTGAAATTTTAACTTTGGATTCAGACGAAGACCTCACCTTTGATCCTCCGAGTAGTCCGATGCTCGATAGCCCCCAGAATGTCGAAGGTAAACTTCGCATAATTCTCTTATTATTTTCTGCAAAATTATACTGTATAATACCTTTGCTTTTGCAGAGCCTTCTTCTGTAGAAGTACGTCACGAAGATCCAATTCAAGGGCCTTCGACAACTTCGGAGCCTCACCCGGAGGTCGCTCAACAGGGGCCTAGAAGGGGTAAAAGACATATAGAACCTCTCCCTGCTCAAGGATCAACTTCGTTTGAATCAACAGATGAAAGTCGATCTACTGAGGGGGGGCCATCTACTGAAGCTCCGAGGACCTCAGGAGAACCCTCCGGAGCTTCGCCGAGCAGGAATGACCAGGAAGCTTCGGCAATGCTCCCTCTTTTAACTCCTTTTTTGGAGCAAAGAACTGGGCTTCGGAATCTGCTCAAACCTTTGGGTCGAGCCAGTCGCGAAGTCGGGGAGACAGAGCTGGTAGCTATTTTAAGCGAGGCGAAGAGTTCGGAGCTAAACGTTGCCAGGGAACGAGCAGCCTACTAGGTACGGAACACCTTCGAAACAATAGCGAATTATACATGGATAATTTCTTACTTCGATTTTTTCTTTTCTTAGCAAGCGGTCTTGGCCCGTGCTGCAACTTTATCGGGTGAGCGTGAAATTGCTCAACTTTGGGAAGAAAACGAAGCTCTTCAGCGCAACTTATCATTCTCTGAAGCTAGAGTAGCTCAAATGGATAATATGATTTCAACAGAACGCAGGGCCAGACAGGGCTTGGAGGCTGCAAATAAAGAGCTCGAAGCAGAAAGGATCGTGCTTCGAGCGGAAATCGAAAGGGTGCGGTTGGAGCATGCTAATGCGGGGTCCGAGCTTGTTAGGCTCCAAGAGGAAGCTAGTCAACTCCTAAATCAAAAGAATACTTTAACTACGGAGAATGCTAGGCTTTCCGGAGTTTTAGAAGAAACAACTTCGAGCAAGGATGCATTAATTGAAGAAAAGCTTAAGTCCGAGAAGGTAGCTACGGAGGTCATAGAACAGATGCTAGGTGTTCTGGAGTACTTCGGTACTACTGGATCACTTCCTTCAGATGACAACGTCACTCTCCTGCGCCGGTTAAAAAGGATCCAAGGAGCAGCGAAGCAGATGAAGACGGCGGGCATTCGTTACGGAGAACTCTCCGGACAAGTGTCTGCCATCGGACTACTTCGTTACTACGAGGACTTGGGCCGAACAATCACTCCGAGCGCAGAGGGCTCTATTACCTTCGACGACGAGCGGTTTCTAACTCCTTCCGAAGGCGTGACTGCTGCCTGGCGAGCCTTTCAAACCTCATGGAGAGCCGAAGGTCATTCCGCGATCAAGGCTTGGATCGATGAAGGCCAATGCCAGAAGCAAGTTCGGAACCAAGCTTCAAGCAGTCAGCCTCCTCCGAACCCGCATGTTTAGGAATGATTTAGGATGTTTGACTATGTAAAGCTTCGTGTTTATGAACCTTTATCAATGAAAATTTGTTTATCATATTTTTAGGCTTTGTCTCATACGGAAGATATCGAAGTGTTAGAAATTAACGAGGAACTTCGTTCATTATGGAACACCTTCGAACTTCTAAAGACTTACAAGCGTCCTCGATTTCTAATTCCTCGAGATGACTCCGGCGTAATTGCGCCCGAAGTAATCAAAGATGTATTGTCTTATATTAAAGAGGAAGAAAAAGAGGTTAACGTAAACACTTCGTCTTCTGAAGACACTATTTAGTATGAAGACGAAGATGAAGTTCAAAATAAAAGATCTGAAGATCTTAGAAGCTGGGAAAGAAGCCCCGAACGGCTTCGAACTTGGGCCGAGCTTCAACAAGAACAGAAGGATTTTAGAGCTTCGAAGGGGAGCAAGAGAGTTAAACGCAAAGTTATTAGAACTCCCGGCGCTGGAACTAGTCGTTCAACCCCTAGCTCTAGAGACCGAAGAGGTCTTCGATTCCTTCTTGGTATAGATACCAATTTTTCATAATGTAATCTGTAAACACATTCGTTTGAATAATGAATACCGATTTAAAATTGTCTCCATATTTACTAGCCCCTCTTTGGGTATAAGCAACTTCGAAATGTATTCAAAGATGGTTAAGCGCAAAGAAAAACTTCGGAGTACAATTTTTTGGGGTTCGGAGCCCCTCTGTAATTTAAAGATCTTTTAAAATCTTATAAAGTGTCTTCGACTATTTGTAGTCGGAAGAATGGCAATTTAGTACCTTTGTTTTATGAAAGAAATCACTTGGGATAACTTTCAAGATACTTTAGTATCTTAGATAATTTGTCACTTTGGACTGTGTTAACAGACATTCGAAGCTCATGGCTCAAATTCTGTTTTGCTTTAGCCACCTTCGGCTTATTTTTGCGATCTCTGTCGAACCAATGGTTCGGAGTTTGCAATGGTCTCTTTGGACTCTTTTTACGGATGTCTACCAGCCAATGGCTTGGACTCCGTATGTTTTGGCCACCTTCGGCTCTTTTTGCGGAAGTCTACCAGCCAATGGCTTGGACTTCGCAGGTTTTGGCCACCTTCGGCTCTTTTTACGGAAGTCTACCAGCCAATGGCTTGGACTCCGCAGATTTTGGCCACCTTCGGCTCTTTTTACGGAAGTCTACCAGCCAATGGCTTGGACTCCGTAGATTTTGGCCACCTTCGGCTCTTTTTACGGAAGTCTACCAGCCAATGGCTTGGACTCTGTATGATGTGGTTTTGGGCTCTTTTACGGATGCCTAGAAGCTAGTGGTTTGGACTCCGGATTATGTCAGCCCCCACGTCGGAAGCTTCGAACTTGCAGGTTCGAAGTCCGAAAATACAACCCAACTTCATGACACTTCCCTCTCGGTCGACCCCGCGGTTCCAGTGCGTCCACTCGGAAGCTGGAAGTCTATGAGGGGAAGGCACTATCAGGATCGTATGCTTTATTAATTTAGAAGATAATTACAAGTGAATTACAAGGAGCCCTTATGCGAAGTATCGTTTTAGGTGCTCCGCATGCCAAGTATGTGCTAACTCTTCACCTTCTAAATTAGCTAACTTAAAGGAGCCAGGGCGCCCTGAACGGACAATTAGGTATGGACCTTCCCATTTATTCCCTAACTTCCCTGGTGCTATAATGCTTCGTAGAACAAGATGACCCGGTCTTAGTTCATTGAGCTTAACCTTCGGGTCAAACCAAGCCTTCGTCTGCTGATGATACTTTGATAAATTTGCTACAGCTCGAAGTCTTGTTTCTTCTGATAAATCTAGCGAAGCTTGTCGTTCTTCTTCAATGTCCGGTTCGGTGCTGCGAAATGATCCTCCTTTGAGCTCCGTTGGAGTCATAGCTTCATCTCCGAATAGTAGTCTGAACGGAGTAAAACCTGTGGACCTTGTTTGCGTAGTTCGAATGGACCACAAAATCTTCGGAAGCTCTTCGGTCCACAGTCCCTTTGCTAATCCTACTATTCTTCGATTTAGCCCTGATAAAATATTTCCATTGGCTCGCTCTACGGCTCCATTAGACTGAGGATGCCTTACTGCAGCAAAACATAACTGAATGCCTAGATCTTCGCAAAACTTCCTGAAGGGTTCTGCGTCGAACTGTGTTCCATTATCAACTGTGAGGTATCTAGGCACTCCGAACCGGCAAATGATGTTCTTCCAGAAGAATTTTTGTACATTGTTCGAAGTGATAGCTATTAAGGGTTCTGCTTTCACCCACTTAGAAAAATATTCAATAGCTACCACTGCGAACTTCAGATTTCCCTTGGCTACTGGAAAGGGACCAATTAAATCCATACCCCATTTGGCCATAGGCCATACCGGAGCAATGACTTGAAGAGCTGTTGGTGGGCGATGACTCCGTCGACCCATCCACTGGCATCCTTGACAAGTGCGGACTAAACTCTCCGCATCAGCTGTTATTGTAGGCCAATAAAGCCCCTGGCGAAGTGTTTTTCCTGCCAAAGCTCTAGGGGCTAAATGGCTACCACAAAGGCCTTCATGAATTTCTCGAAAAATTTCTTGGCCTTCGGCTTGAGATATACATCGGAGTAGAGGGGAACATACTCCGGCCTTGTATAAAATATCGTTGATTATTTGATAATTTCTGGCTCTAAGCTTTAATCTTGACAGCTATGGCTCTTCGGGCAAATTTGTTCCTCCCTGTAAAAGTTCCATGATTGAATTTTTCCAATCTGCACTAGGAATGCAAAGAATCTCTGTCGAGGGAATTTGTGGCACCGAAGGTATATTGAGCTCCTCATAGAAAGCTTCTTCGGGCACATCCACAGCTCCGGCTGCAGCTTTTGCTAAGATGTCCGCTTGCACATTTTCTGCTCTTGGTATACTCCGAATGGAAATATCCTTGAAGTGTGCTTCGATTTTACGGATTTCTTCTAAGTACTTTGCAAGCTGTGGATGCCGAACTTGGAAACTTTTGTCTACGTGCCCTGCTACTATCTGAGAATCTGTCTTTATAATAATTCTTGTAGCCCCTAGAGCACGTGCTTTTCAGAGTCCCAATAAAATCCCTTCATACTCCGCTATATTATTGGTAGACTTAAAGTTGAGTCTTGCGGAGTACATTGCTCTTTGACCCGAAGGTGAAATTAACACTGCTCCAACGCCTGCTCCGGATGCTTGGAAAGCCCCATCGGAGTAAACAATCCAAACTCCGTCACTTGACTTCTCCGGAACCAAATTCGCAGGTGGAGTCCATTCTGCTACAAAGTCTGCTAGGACTTGTGATTTGATTGCTGTCCTTGCCAAGAAAGATATGCCGAAGGGTGCTAGCTCAACTGCCCACTTCCCAATCCTTCTAGTGGAATCCTTACTTCGGAGCATATCTCCTAAAGGATACGAAGTTGGTACAATTACATTATGTGCCAAAAAATAATGTCTTAGCTTCCTCGAAGCCATTATTAGAGCATAAACGAACTTCTCAAGTTCGGAGTATCTTGTCTTCGCTCCTGATAATGCTTCGGATACAAAATAAACAGGATTTTGGACCAACTTCCCATTGAAATCCACTTCTCTGACAAGGATTGCGCTGACAGCAGAACCTGTAGCTGCAAGGTAAAGGAGTAGGGTTTCGTCCGCAGTAGGCACCGTGAGTGTAGCAAGATTACTGAGATACTCTTTAATACCTTCGAAGCTTTTCTGACACTCCGGTGTCCATGCAAAATCTTCGGACCCTTTCAATGCTTTGAATATAGGCAAGCTTCTCTCCGCAGACCTTGATAAAAACCTGCTAAGTGCTGCCAGACGCCCAGTCAGCTTTTGCACTTGCTTTAAATTTTTCGGAGGAGCCATCTTCTGCAGCGCAGTTATTTGAGTAGGGCTAGCTTCAATTCCCCTGCTTGAAACTAAATACCATAACAGCTTTCCAGCCTTAGCTCCGAATATACATTTTTCGGGGTTAAGACGGATCCCACATGCCCGAAGGCTATTGAATGTTTCTGCTAAGTCTAGGCTATGTTGGTGCTTTAAAGCACTCTTTATTACAATATCATCCATATAGGCCTCCACATTGCGACCTAGTTGATGACCTAGAGCCTTAGCAACTAGCCTCGAAAAAGTAGCCCCGGCATTTCTTAAGCCGAAGGGCATTCTTACATAACATAAGACTCCCGAAGGAGTTACAAAGCTTGTCTTGATCTCATCTTCGCGCTTCAACCATATTTGATGATAACCAGAATACGCGTCGAGGAAGCTTAGTAACTCCGAACCTGCGGTGGAGTCAACCAATTGATCAATTCGGGGCATGGGGTAGGGGTCACGTGGGCATGCTTTATTCAAGGATGTGAAATCAATGCACATGCGCCACTTCCCGGAAGACTTCTTCCTGACGAAGATTGGGTTGGCTAACCATTCTGTGTGAGCCACTTCTTTGATAATCCCAGCCTTCAACAATTTCTCAACTTCGTCCTTTGCTAGAGCAGCTCTTTCTGCGGACATTTTTCGGAGTCCTTGCCGAATAGGCCGGGCCTTCGGGTTTACAAGTAAACTATGTTCAATGATATCCCGATCGACTCCGGTGATATCTTCGTCAGACCAAGCGAAGACATCCAAATTTTCTTCCACCACCTTTTCCAAGGAGGTTGCAATTTCAGGAGGTAAATCTTTACCAAATTGAAATGTATACTCTTTACCATCTTTAACAATGACCTTCGTTGCAATCTCTCCTTCGGGACTTGGTCTCGGAAAGGACTTCTTCGAAACTTCGGAGGAGGCTGAAAAAATTTCTTCATTATCTTGTACGGTGTTTACTTGTCTTGGATCAAGAGGGGGACCATGACCATATTCCGCCCTCCGAGCAATGGCTTGATCTCCAAAGATTGTAAGGACTCCTGCTTGTGTGGGCATCTTCATGCACAAATAATTGTGATGCGCCACGGCTCCGAACTGGTTTAGCATGCCTCTTCCGAAGATGACATTATAGGCATATGGGGCATCTACGACATCGAAGATTACTTCTTCAGTCCGGGCCAATAAACCTTCTCCGAAGGTAACTTCCAGGCCTATTTGGCCAAGTGCATCAAGCGGAGGTCCTGCGAAGCCTTGCAGAGGACGAGCCGCTGGAAGGAGATGCTTCCTGGAAATGCACAATTGATCGAAGGCTTGAACAAAGATGATATCTGCCGAACTACCTCCATCAATCAACACCCTTCGAACTTCAGTACCCGCAATATCAGCAATGATAACCAGTGGATCTGCATGCGGGAACTTAATTCCAGCTGCATCCTCCGCAGAAAAAGATATCGGAACGTGAGACCACTCCGACATTGCAGCTGCAGATGACGAAGTTCCAATATGGCCTACTTCTCTGACGTAGTCCCTTCGCTGTCTCTTGGACATGCTTCCGAGGGTACCTCCTCCAGAGATAGGGAGAACTACTCTTTTTCCTCTATCTTGCCCTTCCTCTTGCTTCGGAGGTGGCATAACATTGGCCACCGGAGGGTGTCTTGCAGCATCAAAGTTTTCTATCCGCGCCACAGCCTGGACCGGCTCGGGGCGCGTTGCAGCTGGAACTCGGTCGGTAGTACCTCGACCCGAAGTTCTCTCTAGGTACTCTCCCCTCAGGGTAAGTATAGCCTTGCAAGTATCAGTTGCATGGCTTCGATTTTCTCCATGGATGCAGTAGAAAAGGGTCTGGCCCTTGCCAGCCGTTTTCCCTGGCGGCCTCCAGCCGCTGGCCTTGTTCCCCGTAGACTGTGGAGCTCTCTGTGTAAACTTCTGTGGGGGTGCAATATTCATGACTTCAGAACGAGGGTGCTTTTGCCCTCTTCTCCGATCAGGTTGAACTTCGAAGACTGGTTCTTGCGGCTGTGCCGAAGTTTTCACTTCTACTTTGACTTCTTGCAATATGGACGAAGTAGCGGCAGTCCTTCGAAGCCAACCCTCTTCTGACCTCGCATACTCCTCGAAGTATGCCATCAACTGAGAGACCGAGGAGATGCTTTTTCGATGAAGTTTATCCAGAAGGCCTTGATGAGTGACGCCTTCCCGAGCTGCATCAACTACCGAAGATGCAGACAACCCCCGAATTTGCGACTTCGTATGAGCGAAGCGCTTAAAATATTGTCTCAATGTCTCTCCGGGGAGCTATTTCACCTGGAAAAGGCTTCCTGTTGACATGGGAGGCATGAAGGTGACCTGAAAATTTCTTATAAACTTCTTCTTCAGCTGAGACCATGAATTAATTGATCCTGGCTTCAAGGACCAGAACCACCTTAATGCCACTCCTTGAAGAGCTAAGGGGAAGCACTTCGCCATGGTGTCTCGAACTCCTCCGCTAGCTTCAATTGCTAGGGCATAAGAACGAACGAACTCTCCGGGATCTTCATCTCCGGCATACTTACAGAGCTTCGAAGCTTTAAACTTTGGATCAAAGCGAACTTTCTGCAGCTCAGGATGCAGCGGAGATTCATTATCGAAGGAGGCGTTCTCCGGGGCTTCAGGATAATCAAGATCGTCATCTTCGGGCACTTCTGGGATAGTTGGGATGGCTTGAGAGCGAAGCCTGTTCGCAGCTTCCTGTCGCCACCTTGCTACCTCGGCTTGAAGGTTGGCCATTTGAGTGGCCATATCTCCAAGATTGTCTTCATCTCCTCCGGAAGGATCTTCCGGGTCTTGAGAACTAGTAGGATCAGTCCGAATTGGGATGGAAGGTGGAGGAGGGACTCCGGGTGGTCGAAGTATGGAAGGGGTTGGCGGAGAAGCTTCGTATGTTCGAGGGATAGAAGCCCCTTCCGGAGTTTGCTGAGGGAATGTCGAAGGGCCTCCGACTTCAACCGTATCAAATGGTATCTCTCCGGAGATCCGAGAAGACCTCCGAACGGGATTGCGGGGTGCGCTCCGCTTAGGAGGCATGATGTAAGAAGGTAGAGAACGAAGTTTTTCGGACTAGGTTCCCCACGGACGGCGCCAACTGTCGGCGTAAAAGATTACGCTAACAGGTTTCTGTAGAATAGAAACTAACAAACGAAGTGTTTGCGAAGAGAACTGTTCTAAGCCTCTGAAAGGATAATAACTTAGAATAGTTCGAATGTGTGTATTGAATAACTTGTATTCGGTCCCTATTACAGGGTGAAATGGGGGGTATTTATAGGCCCAAATATTAAGGAAAAGACCTATTTACCCCTCTATTACAACCGACATAGTGGAAACTATTCGGCTCCCTTAATAGGGCTAAAATGGTAAAAGACTAATCTAATGAGATAGAAGATAAGTCTTCCATCTTAGCTGGCGGAAAAGATCTTGAAAAGCCTTAGTTCGAAGATGTACTCTGAACCAATGCCTATCTTCGTACTTCGAACTTGACTCCGGGTATCTTCGAAGATGAACGTCTGGGAACCTTCGAATCCGCTGTCTGCCTTTATGTTGTTTCGGCAATAACCCCGAGGATGAGATATTTTCCCCCAACATATGGTTTGAGGGAAAGTGGGCTGCCCTAACCTTAGGCACGTGGTCCTTTATATAGGCTCACCTACTAAAGTAATCCCCAAAATGCCATTAGGGCTAAAGTTGATAGTATTTACCCAAATGCCATGGTGTATTTTCAAAATTAGAAATTCTGAAAAATACACTAATGTTGACTCTAATTTATTACAACATTGACCCTATACTTTTACTATATTTTCAGAATTTTGATAATTCCGAAAAATACTAAAAGTTAACACTTAATCTAAATTACTAAATGAAAATAAACTCCTATTTATTGGAATTTAAAAACATTTAGAGATGAGATGGTTTTCAGCAAAAACTGACAAAGCCTCCTAAATCATCGATGTATGTCGTCAGTCCGTGAACTCGACTGACAGCAAGTCTCTCCCGCTCTCGATCCCTCTGTAGGACCGAAAGTAGCGACCAGAGGGGGGTGAATGGGCGCCTAAAAATTTATTGCTAAACTATAATTTAATCCCAACACCCAACATAAACTTAACCAGACAAATAATATTTGCAAAGCAAAACTCAGAAATTAAAGTAGTCTAGCTTAGAAATGATCAGTATGCTAATTAAAATAATATTAAAGATAGACTAAATAAAAATATTGCGGTAAATAAAAATATCAAGATAAAATTCGAAATATTAATATTTCAGTAAAACAAATTACTGATTAAATTTAAATAGAAATGGATTAATAAAATTAATTCAGAGTAACGCCGAAAAGAAAAAAATATTGCAGATAAAAACTAGTCTATAAAAATTACAGCGACTAATAAATTTTTCTTTTCTTTTTATATGAGCAGATACAAAAATACTTAAATAGAATATGCTAACACGAATAAATTCTAGCAGATAAGATTAGCTACTAAATAGCTAACAAGTTTAATCTAATCAAACATTTAGAAATAAACAAATTAACAGACTTAGCGTTAAAAGTGGATCTGCCGATGCATCCGCTCGCTTCGGTTTGGCCGTCCGGTATCGCAGTCCAGGCCGGCACGTGCATGCGATGGAGAGATGATCAGATGAATGCTTCGCCGTGGGGCCCACCTGCCGGCTTGGTATAGTAGCGGCGTTTAATGCAGCAATGCCAGGCGTCGCCGTACGTCGTGGAAAGTAAAGAACGGCTGGCCGGCGGGTCCCTGTTTGCTGCAAAAGCTGCTCGCCTAGGAGCTGCTGCCGTCTCGGCCGCCGCACGCCAAAGCTTCCGACGGAAAGAAAAAAAAACGTGAGCACCTGCGCTTGGCTATCGGGTGTTCCGTCGAGGCCACCGAATCAACGTTTCTGCTGCTGCAATTTGTCCTGTGCACGTGGAAAGGAAAAGAAAAAAAACTGGCAGAGATTTGTAGATTCTACGCTTGGAGAAGAAAAACAACTGCCTGATTTCTTCCGCCAGGAATGCTTTACGTCCTGGCCGCCGTGCTGTCCTGCCGGCTGAATTGTTCTACCAGCCGACGCATAAACGGAAAGATTTGTGGCGACGAAAAACTAAAACTGGACCATAGATTGATCTATTGAAAAACAGTCATCTATCCCCAAGGGGATAGGGGCCTATTTATAGGCAAATCCTAATACATGAAAAGACTACTTTACCCTCGGGTAAAATAAACTGACTCTAAAATAAATTCCGAAAATTACTAAAATATTCTTAGAAAAATTAACTGACTCGAATAAAAATATTCTAAACTTAAAAACTAAATATTAATATCCTAAAAATGAATTAATGATAGATTGTCAGTTTTACGCCGAAACTGACAAAGCGTCCACCGTCTTCGCACCGGGTACCCGGATTGGGCCGACCCGACCCCGCAGCTTCCTCAGCCCGGCAATCGCTCGCCGCCCGTGTACCTGAGTCAAACCCAGTCAACAGACCAGTGGATCATCTGCCGCTCCTAGCCATGTACCCGGATTGGGCCAGCCCGACTCCGCAGCTCCTCTGCCCGGCCGTCGCTCACTGCCCGTGTACCTGAGTCACATGCGCCTCAGACTCGGCAGGTCTTCATCTCTCCCTTCCATTGACTTCCGTTGACAATCACTCATCACATCTGGAATATCAAAACCATATTTGTTCAACATGGTTTCTCAATCTCCCCCTTGATGAGTGCATTGTCAACACCCTCTTCAGCTCATCTCCACAACCTGCAAAACATGTGGAAACAAAAAAAAACAAAGACAAAAGAAAATAGAAGAAAGAAAATAAAAGTTTAACCCTAATGACCAAAAGCCAAACAGAAGCACAAAAACAATCATTATAGTTAACCAAAAATAAAGACTCAAAAATAAGTGCAAATCTCAGAATTACCAATAAGGAAACTTAAAAAGTAAACTCCAAAATTTCTCCCCCTTGTTGACAATTGGACTCATCAAGTGAGACTAAATGCACTTAAAAGAGACATAAACACAGACTCCCCCTTAAATGCAGCTCCCCCTCAAAATATGCCATAAATGCAGATGGAGTGCAGGTGGAGTGTGAAAATCATGCTTCTTAGATATGATTAACTGCAATTACAACATCTAACAGGTATAGCAAAAGATATACTGTCGAAGATACATGACATGATCAGTGCAATAGATGATATCTTAAGAAAGTCATTAGCACGCATTTTTCGAATTTTTGCAAAACAAAAGCATCACCACATTTTCTAGTTAACAAGCAAAGTAAAGCATGATATGCAAAAGCTAACTGATATCTACCAAGATAAGCATTGTCCAAAAACAAAGTGCTTCAGCAAACTTGTCATCTTTTTAAATTTTTTAGATTATTTCTTTTTCATTTCAGCCAGGGGTTATTTGCATGTCAAACCTTATGCTAACCGACCAAGTCAAGCCTAGGCCAGAACTGGACCGTCAGAAGCTTAAGACATTGGTCTTGGCATACATTACACCGTCCTAGTTCATACCAAAGTGCTATGGTAAGCAGTCCAGAACAATGCAATGCGACAAAGCAAACCCACCTGGATCTTTTCTAATAATCATAAAAATGCATAAATTTTTCATTTTTCTGAATTTTTATCATTTTTAAAGCACATTTTGCATATTTAAAGCATATAAATGTCCAAGTTGCATATCTGCATCTAAGTAAGGATCTAGCTACAAGGCATGTAAAAGATAGCGAAAGCATTCAGCCTACACATGCTAGTTACCAGAAGCAATGGTGATCGTTTTTCAATTTCAAAGCATAAAAGCCATGCATATGACAAAAATCAGATATATCATGTGAACTGAAACAAAACATGATCATCGACAAGTAATCAAAAGCATATACTAGCTAGAGAAAGTAAAGCAGATTAATCATATAACAGAAGCAAGCTCAAAAAGTGGTTGATGATTATGCATGATATGAACGCACACACAAAAAGACTCAATAAAAATAAAGAAGAAAGAAAAACTGATACCAATGAAAAGGTGACTCAAAATATCCTAAAAAAAAAGATACACAACTCCCAAATCAACATCAATAATTATGAGTGGGAGCAAACGGTCCAATGCTAGGTTTAGTAAAAGTGTTGAACCAGTGTCGAGCCATCTGCGTGTATGTAGGAAAGCAAAAAGAATCATATGAGTCTGGACTGAAGCGCGGATCAAAGCGCGGTCCTCTGTTCTTCCTAAAATCACGGTCACGAGGTCCAAAACCGTATCCACAACGATCCGAAATTCTGCCAGAACGGAAACCACCCTCCGGAGCACGATTATAAAAACCGTCTCCTCTACCACCACCTACACGATGTGGCCTGACCTCTAGCCTCTCTCCATGTCGAGGGACTCTCTGTCTACCACCCTGCTGGTAGAACTGCTCCTGCCCACCTCGAGCTCTCTCTGCTCGCTCAACCCGCTTCCTCCTGAAGCAAAACTCCTCAAGATGCCCGTCTCTCTGACAAAACTCACAGTGATAGGTAGGCTTCTTGGGATATTGTTGTGGCTTAGGGTTCTTAGGCTTGATGATGTTGGGTTTAGCATCCTTGGTATGAGAAGGTCCAGATAAGGAATCAAGAGAAGTGTGGAGAGTTTTAGGCTTTGGTACCCAGATCTGCTTCTTAGGTGGAGCTTTCGGTTGTTCTTGGATCACTCCATCCTTGGGCTGACTATCCTTAAAGGACTCAGTAGAGTGAGTCTTGGGATTTCTCTGTTCGGGAGTCATCTTACTCCACTCCACTGCTCGGCTAATAGCACTCTCAAAATCAGCCTTGGTATAGGTGTAACCTACCCCAAACCCATCCGGTCTCTTGAACTGTTGAATCATCATGCTGAGTTGTGGCTCTCTAGCACTAATCCAACTCAGAATCTGACGGAGGTAAAAGTTCTCGTTCTGAACATCAGCTAGCTCCTCTCTCAAAGTAGCTAACACCTCTACCTGAGACAAACAGATCTCACACTCTTTATCAACTCCGACCGACTTCTCAGCTTTTAGCTTGATCAATTTCATTCTAATGGATAAGCAGTTCTCACAAACAGTGGATGGAACTGACAAGGTCTCAAGCTCTAGCTTAGTCTGCTCCAACTCACCTCTCACTCCAGCTAACTCGCTCAACTGCTCATCACTCTTGGCTCTCAGCTCAGCTATACTAGCTAAATGAGATGGACAGTCTACACAAGGTGCGACAACAGTGGCATGAGCTTCTTTTAGCTCCTGCTGAGCGCTTTCAAGCTCAGTGGCCAATGCGTCTCTCTCATCTACTCTCTCCGTGTACCTGGACTTAAGAGTCGTCAGGTCACACAACAACACCTCATAGTTAGGGCACTCACCACTATCACCCAAGCAAGGGTAAGAAGACAAACTCTCAATCTTGTCATTCGCCGTGGCTAGCTCACTCTCAAGTTCATCTATCTTCTTCTTAGCCCCTCTAAGCAGTTTCTCCCGATACTTCAACTCCTGACTATTCTGTTCTAATAAATTAACAACTTCTTGTTCATAGGATGAAACCTTCTCATCGTCGTCGTAGTCGGAGTCGTCGGAGGAGTCCTTCTCTTTCTTCTCCCCAAGAGCCATTGAGCAGAAGCTCTTGTGGGGTCTTCGACTGTGACGTGAGCGACTCTTCGGCTTGTCCCTGAAGCCCATGAAACAGAGGCCCGCCGGATTGTCCCTGTCCTTCCCCTTCCTGATCACGATATCTTCATCACTTGAACTTGAAGACGATGAGGAAGACGAGGATCTCTTGGAGTATCTTTTCTCCATCTCGGCGAAGAAGGTCTCGTCTCGCTTCTTGTTTTCACGCCTGTAATCTTTTAGAGCTTTTCGAAATAATCTTGTCTTGGGCTTGCCCTTCGTGGAGTTTTCGTACTTGCCAGAGTTGTAGGAGTTGCCGCTGGTTCCCTTCTTGTAATTCTTTTGCTTGGGACAGTTGGCGATAAAATGACCCGGATCACCACACTCAAAACATCCGGATTTTGTGCCGTGTCTCTTAAACATTCGCTTATCATAGACACGTCGCACCCGGTTGTTAAACAAGCACAAATCATCATCTCCTAAAGTATCAAGTTGTTCCTCGGAAATAGTCATCAAGGAAAATGCAGTACAACTCATGGCCTTGGGATCAGCCGATGGTGTCGCAAGCGCCATAGTCTTTGAGCCAGAATCAGTGAGATTTGATCTCAACTGAATATCGACCTCTGAGGCCTTGAGCTTACTAAAAAGTTCTGCGATGGTCAAGGTATCATACGATGTGCTCTCAACAATAGAAGAGACCTTGATCTCCCAGATCTTAGGGTCCAAGGTATGAAGTACCTTAAGCGCCTGTTCATGATCCGAGACCAGCTGATCACCCTCGGCCTTGTTAACACGAAGCTTGTTAATGATCGATTGAAAACGACCAAACAAAGCCTCAACAGTCTCACCCGGCTTCTGTGAGAAATTTTCATACTCACGCCGGTAGGTCTGATATAGCCTAGCCTTGACCTGAGCTGTCCCCTCATGATGTGCCTGGAGGGTAGCCCAGATCTCTCTAGCAGTGGTGAGATGGCTAACACGCTCGAACTCACTAGGACCTAGACCAGAAAATAAAATGTTCACCGCCTTACTATTATTTTGATGCTGGGTAATTATATTTTCAGCAGTATCCGCAGCAATAGTCGTAATGGTGAAACTAGGATGAACACAAATCTCCCATATGTCCGAGCTCTGGCTCATAAGGTATGCTCGCATGCGAGTCTTCCAATAAGTGTAGCCAAAAGCCTCTAGGGATGGGATTTTACCAGAAGACGTCATGGTCACTACTTAGGTTTTGAATCGGTTAAGATATTAGAAAAACCTAACCTCGCTCTGATACCACTTGTAGGACCGAAAGTAGCGACCAGAGGGGGGGTGAATGGGCGCCTAAAAATTTATTGCTAAACTATAATTTAATCCCAACACCCAACATAAACTTAACCAGACAAATAATATTTGCAAAGCAAAACTCAGAAATTAAAGTAGTCTAGCTTAGAAATGATCAGTATGCTAATTAAAATAATATTAAAGATAGACTAAATAAAAATATTGCGGTAAATAAAAATATCAAGATAAAATTCGAAATATTAATATTTCAGTAAAACAAATTATTGATTAAATTTATATAGAAATGGATTAATAAAATTAATTCAGAGTAACGCCGAAAAGAAAAAAATATTGCAGATAAAAACTAGTCTATAAAAATTACTGCGACTAATAAATTTTTCTTTTCTTTTTATATGAGCAGATACAAAAATACTTAAATAGAATATGCTAACACGAATAAATTCTAGCAGATAAGATTAGCTACTAAATAGCTAACAAGTTTAATCTAATCAAACATTTAGAAATAAACAAATTAACAGACTTAGCGTTAAAAGTGGATCTGCCGATGCATCCGCTCGCTTCGGTTTGGCCGTCCGGTATCGCAGTCCAGGCCGGCACGTGCATGCGATGGAGAGATGATCAGATGAATGCTTCGCCGTGGGGCCCACCTGCCGGCTTGGTATAGTAGCGGCGTTTAATGCAGCAATGCCAGGCGTCGCCGTACGTCGTGGAAAGTAAAGAACGGCTGGCCGGCGGGTCCCTGTTTGCTGCAAAAGCTGCTCGCCTAGGAGCTGCTGCCGTCTCGGCCGCCGCACGCCAAAGCTTCCGATGGAAAGAAAAAAAAACGTGAGCACCTGCGCTTGGCTATCGGGTGTTCCGTCGAGGCCACCGAATCAACGTTTCTGCTGCTGCAATTTGTCCTGTGCACGTGGAAAGGAAAAGAAAAAAAAAACTGGCAGAGATTTGTAGATTCTACGCTTGGAGAAGAAAAACAACTGCCTGATTTCTTCCGCCAGGAATGCTTTACGTCCTGGCCGCCGTGCTGTCCTGCCGGCTGAATTGTTCTACCAGCCGACGCATAAACGGAAAGATTTGTGGCGACGAAAAACTAAAACTGGACCATAGATTGATCTATTGAAAAACAGTCATCTATCCCCAAGGGGATAGGGGCCTATTTATAGGCAAATCCTAATACATGAAAAGACTACTTTACCCTCGGGTAAAATAAACTGACTCTAAAATAAATTCCGAAAATTACTAAAATATTCTTAGAAAAATTAACTGACTCGAATAAAAATATTCTAAACTTAAAAACTAAATATTAATATCCTAAAAATGAATTAATGATAGATTGTCAGTTTTACGCCGAAACTGACAAAGCGTCCACCGTCTTCGCACCGGGTACCCGGATTGGGCCGACCCGACCCCGCAGCTTCCTCAGCCCGGCAATCGCTCGCCGCCCGTGTACCTGAGTCAAACCCAGTCAACAGACCAGTGGATCATCTGCCGCTCCTAGCCATGTACCCGGATTGGGCCAGCCCGACTCCGCAGCTCCTCTGCCCGGCCGTCGCTCACTGCCCGTGTACCTGAGTCACATGCGCCTCAGACTCGGCAGGTCTTCATCTCTCCCTTCCATTGACTTCCGTTGACAATCACTCATCACATCTGGAATATCAAAACCATATTCTTCAACATGGTTTCTCACCCTCGAGCCGCCTTGTCATTTGTACTGGATTCCCTTTCGCTGAATTGATCAACACCTCGTCTCGATCAACCGTTATCCCATGTCTTGCTTCGTCTCCATATGTACATCTGAGGTTACTTTCAACTTTGACTTGGATCCTCGACCATCTGGCATTAGACTCCCTGTCTAACCCTGATCACTTGCCATCAATAGTTAACAATTATCTAAACCCTACACACACGAGACAAGCACCAACACACACACACCTCTATGCAACCCATACATAAGCATCTGTGGGATCGGAATGGCGACTAGAGGGGGGGTGAATAGGTGCCTCAACAAATTCTCGTGAAACAGATGGCCTTTTCAAATCACCCAATGTCCCTCAAATATCATCAAAAATCAAGTGTGAACCAAACAGTGCAAAAACAATGCAAAACTAGGCCCAAAATTTTAGTTCAGATCAAGTCGGAGTTTGGAGTGCCGAAATACTTCTATCGGTAACTGAAACACCGACAATAGCTTGTCGACTGTTGAAACTCCGATTTAGAGAAGAATTCACAATTTAGTTCCAGCAACTTTAGTGGACAACTTTGAGTTTGTTCTGATTATGTTTGCTCACCGTGAAGTGTGATCAGGTCAGAGAACAAACTCAAATCTGCAATTTCAAAATCTTACTCAAAACTCAACTGAACAAATCACTTCTGAAAACAGCATGAATGTGAATAGCGACAATGTTTTCATGAACACATATAAACTACAAATCAGTTGTGAAAAATTTACTCCTGATCCTGAATAAACTCACACATAATTTGAAATTAGAATCACTCTTAAGATCAATCTTAGCACTGACTATATTCCACAACAAATTAAAATTCAAAACAAAATTCATATTCAATTTTTCAGAAAGGCTACAGTTCTGAACCAAAATATATAAAACTAGAAATGAAGTTCAGAGATTCTGCTCAATATAATCAGAACTTGATTCAATCAATTCTGTCTTTAGATGAGCTAAGCAACAGAGTCTGAACCTAATTAAACAAGTAACAATACTTGAGAATCACTACAAATCTAATTTGGATTCAAAAAAGTTCTTGAAATAAAATCTAGACACACAAAATAAACTGATCTGAACTGGAACAGTATAACCAGGATTTTCAGCACATTTGAATGATTCTGAAATAGCAAGCAGAGTTCTGTAAGGAAAACTCAAATTCAACACTTCAAACACATTCAGAATAGTGATTATGAGCTGAACACTTTAGTAACACATATTCACACTAAATGATGAAGATTCTTGACACACATATGAAAACTGAAGCCCTGTTTCAGATAATATAGTTCAAAGATAAGGCTCAAATCTGATTGAATACAGAAACTGTATTTCAGCTTAAACAGAAATGAAGACAAGTGTGAAACTGAAACTACTGGATATACAACAGTGAATGGACAAAAGTAGATTCAATTTCAGAGAACAGTAATTTGAATTTCAAATCTGTTTCCTGCAAATTCACAAGAACATGAATATTAGACTGATCAAGACTGAGTCAGATTTCAAAACAAAGAATACTGTCAAGGACTAAAATTGAGTTTCTAAAGATGAACAGTTTTTTTCAAAGGAAACTATGAACTGAACCTATGCTGACATTTTAGGTAACTAAATCTGGACTGAAACAGTCTAAAAAGATTTCAAAGCTTTGATCAACTCAGCAACAAGTCAATCAAGAGAAAGACAACACTTAAAACTTTAGTAAATATGAGAGATATACCTTAATACAAGTTATCAACTCTTCAAGATCTTCTCTAGATGATTTCTTATCAAAAGACATCCAAGCAATCAATCACAACATGTGTAAAACTGAAGAACATACCCTGTGCTTTGTGATACTATAGCAAATCCAACATACACTTGAAAACTAGCATGAATCTCACTATGAACAGTATATGTAGATGGATCAAACGTATACAACATATACCATAAAGTTCTCAAGATTAACACTCACAAAAGGATGATCAGAATCATCAAAAGTCACACAAAAACCAAAACAGCATCACAGTATCTATCGCTGGAGAAGAAATCAACTTACGCGACATAGTATTGATAGGATTTCTGTAGCAGATCAAACATTTTGTCGCCTGATTGCTGTAGCTTGTCTAGAGTTCATCCGAACACCATTTTTCTCAGTTCTTTTGGATTGCAAAAATGCTGTCAAAAGTTCTATCCCAGCCAACAGCCATGGAGGGGATAATATCCCATGAGAGAGTATCTTCTAGAAGCTACTTTTACACAAAACCCCTTGGGCAATTTCAGAAATACATATTCTGAAAATTACCCTATAAGTCCTAAAAAAAATTACAAATAGACTCCCCTTTTAACATATTTTTAGAGTAGAACCACTCTAAAAATATACCAAAAGAATACACTATAAAACTGAAATATTTAAACTAACACTAAACTCCTATTTATTGAATTAAAAAACATTTAAAGTTTCGACGGTTTTCAGCAAAAACCGAAAAAGCCTCCCCTGATCGTCGACGACCATCATCAGTCCGCGAACTCGACCACCCGCAAGTCTCTCCCGCTCTCGATCCCTCGAGCCGCCTTGTCACTTGAACTAGCTTCCCTTTCGCTGACTCAATCGACGTTTCATCTTGATCAACCTTCGACTCATGTCTTGTCCGACTTCCATGCGTACATCTGAGTCCACTCTCGACTTTGACTGACACCCTCGACCATCTGGCATTAGACTCCCCGTCTAACCCTGATCCTGTGCCATCAACAGTTGACGAGTAACTCAAGCCTGCACACACGAGACAAACACAGACACACACACCATATCCAGCACACATAGACACCAACTCATGACATCACCCTGTCAATCACTCATCATTACCTTGAACCATCGTGACAAACCTCACTATGTTCCTCAGCATCCAACAATCACCATAGCTAACTTCGTCAATCACTCATCATAAAACTAGAACCACAGTGAAAACGTCACTTGGTTTCTCACTCCCTTTTCCCACAGAATGGAGGGTGGTTTTGGCAACAAGAGGTTGATGCAGGAGCAAATTCAATGAAAGCCCGACGGCGATGGCAGCACAGATTCAACGGTGGTGGCCCGGATCTGATAGCGGTGGCCCGGATCTGGCGACAGCGATAGCCACCCGGATCTAGCAGCGATGGGGCAGATCTAACGCTGGTGGCCCGGATTCAGTGACAATAACACGAATCTGACAACGGCGGCGCGGATCTAGCGGTTGCTCAATGAGAAGATTAATTGGTGATGAGCTATTAATCTGTTGACCACCGATTAATCGAGGTTGACCAACTGATTAATCGTCCTTCCGATTAATGGGCCGATTAGGGTGTAAATTAAATGTATGGCTGCCGATCATCATTTAATCGGTCGATGTTTTCATCTATAGTGAATCTCTCTTCATTCATATATGCAATGCAGATTCTGCATTTGTTTCTTTAAAGCCCTAGGTAGTGTTTAATATGTGCATGTGCCATCATGATTTCTTAGTCAATTTTTCCTTTATTCTTACAGGATGCGGTAGCACCTGCTTGCTCGCCTTTGCTCGGCGTCATCTGCCTTTAGCATTTAGCTTAAAGGCAAATGGAAGAAGAAACTTTGATGTATATTTAGTTTTATTGATGTATATTTAGTTGTATTGTAAGTGTATAAACCAAACAATTTGTTCGTCTATTCACCTATAGGTTGTAGAGATATTTTCAAGGGTCGTAATGGTGTAAGTCAGATGGAAGTTTTTTTATATATGGATTTTGGTTGTAAATTGTTCCAACTGAACAATAAGAGGCACTGATTTGTGGGATGCCTGGTTGTGAAAATGATTGTATAAGATAATTTTCAAGTAAGAGCGTCCTAAAAATGTGCTCCCTCTAGCAGACCATCTATATTATATTGTTCTATATTTAATAATATTTTTCAACTACCAAACTACCATAAACAATTCTAGTGGTACCATATCTTTTGCAACATATTAGCAAATGCCATCTGAACATATTTTTTACAATAAATTAGCAAATGTCATCTGAATACTGTGCGCAAATGATTGAATCAAGTAAAGTATATTTAACGTAAATCACAATAGGAAAACACATAAAAACATGTCCTACTTGTTTGCCCTGACCAAGCGTAGCTTGCCTGTACTATCTTGACGTCAAAATAAATGAGCAAAAACAGAATCAAGCATAGAATGCACTATCTTTTCTCAGATTAAGTGATCAAATAGACTAGATCACACAATTATGAGCTCACCTGGAGCACGAGGAGCGGGAAGGAGGAGTTGTCGTTGGTGTATTGAACTAACGGGATGAGGCGCTTGAGCTCCATCCGCCAACGCGCACCTCATCTGCTCGTCGTCGAAGATCTGAGGCGGGAGCAGGCACAGGTCAGGTAGCAGCCATTCTTGGTGGAGAGCAGCTGGAGGTCTCGTCCAGGGGTGTGTAGCGGTGATGGGGACGAACCTTGTGGGAGTGGAGGAGGAGCTACTATGGGATCAAAATGGCGACTAGAGGAGGGGTGAATAGGCACCTCGACAAATTCTTGCGAATATGATGGCATGTTCAGAACAACCCAACACTCCTCTAACATTACACAATCAAATTTGTGACTCACTGTACAAAACCAAAACAAAATTCAACCTCAAAAATAATTTTTTGTCTAAATCAGAGATTGAACGATCAATCTGTATTGTCGGTGTTTGAGTCTCCGAAATAGACTGCCTATATCGGCAATTGATTTGCCGACTGGAGTCTGTCGGTAGTTGACCGGTCGATAGGTTTCAGAGAATCAAAAAAACCAATAGAAGCTGAATTTTGTCGATTTGAGTCTAGATCATGTTATGTATTTTTGAGTATACAAAAACCAAAACAATCACAAGAGCTTGTACAAACAGTTTAATCAACCATTTAAGATGAATCTTCAAATGAAGTTCAGATTTGAGAATAAACACTCAAAACCAAGTATGCTTTAGTGATGCAGATTTGAGGTCTATTTACTTTGCAGGTATATTATCACTACTTGACAACTATCAACATCTATTCAGTTTCATTCTCAAGAACATAATTACTTCAAGCAAAAGAATTCAGAGCATCTATCATTTAGCAGTTTTTGAGTATTCCGCACAGAGTATCTATACTGAAATACAAAGAATGAATTTTTCAGTGTAAGCAGAATACCGGTGTCAAAGACAGACTGTGTAGATGTAGAGAATAAATTCTCAAGAGTTCAACTCAGAACACAAAACTAGTGCATCAAGAATAATCCCAGTTTCAATCAAGAGTGAGCTGTGATTTTCAAGAACTGAAAAAACTTCAATACTGCACTGTACTGTTTCAGAGAAACTAAATCAGAAACTTCTTCAAATTGATTAGTTAGTAGAGTACCTGGGATCTCTCAGCATTTCCAAGAAACTTGACTTCATGTGGCTGATCAATCAATAGAACAGAAACATAAAATCATACCCAAAAACCAGAGAAGATTGTGCAGTTCATGTTTTTGAGTAGATGTTCATGAACCAAACCACACAACTTCTGCAATATGATTTTTCAAACAAAGCTTGCAGCACTGCAGGTGATAGACAATGATGTATAGCACTTTGTTAAACTGAATCACTAGAAATAATCAAGAGATAACTACAGCAGTACAAAACCAGATTAACCACAGAGACACTTTTTGGCAGTGTTGTAGATGATCATGAGCAGAACCATGTAAGTGCACTGTATTCTTTCAGAAACTCAAATTAGCAATGTAGAATTGAGATAATGAACTTGGTAGTATAAAAACTATTCAGAATCATTCACTCTAATTGAATCAGAACTAAGCAGTATAGCTTTGGTAGAACTCAAAACTAGAAGCAGTGCTGGTAGTTTTCAAGAACAGAGAAGAAACATGTGCACTGTTTTGATCCGACAAAATAAATAGTTCTCAGCCTTTGTCGAATGATCAAGAACAGTGGTGAGGCTTTGCAAAACAACCAGCAAATGGAAACAACAAGAAATCTATTGAAGATCTTCTTGGCGGCGCTGTAGCATTTTAGGAAAAGAAGCAGAAACACAGACTGAAGAACAACAGCAGCCGACAAAAAGAATAGTCCAGGAAAACAACAAAACGATGAACAATAAAGTACCTTGGCTGAATTAATTGCAAGTTAACACAACTTACTGGATTAAATGATCAGAAAATGCAAAACTGAACAGCACATAAAGTGAAAAGAAAATTCTGGTTTGATTAATGTGAGCAACCCTAACCCTTAGGCATGAGGTCCTTTATATAGGCTAGCCTATTAAAGTAATCCCCAAAATGCCAATAGGGTTAAAGTTGAGAGTATTTACCTAAATACCATAACGTATTTTCAGAATTACAAATTCTGAAAAATACATTAATGTTTACTCTTAATTTATTAGGACATTGACCCTATTCTTTTAATATATTTTTAGAATTTGAAAATTCCGAAAAATACTAAAAGACTACACTTAATCTAAATTACTAAACGAAAAATTAACTCCTATTTATTGGAATTAAAAACATTTTGAGATGAGACAGTTTTCAACAAAAACTGATAAAGCCTTTCAGATCTTCGACATGTGTCGTCAGTCCGCGAACTCGACTGCCAGCAAGTCTCTCCCGCTCTCAATCCCTCGAGCCGCCTTGTCACTTGCACTGGCTTTCCTTTCGCTGACTTGATCAACACTTCGTCTCGATCAAAAGTCCTCCCATGTCTTGCTTCGTCTCCATGCATACACCTAAGATCACCTTCAAATCCCTCACACACCCACTGACAGTGGCCCCCACATGTCAGCTTCATCTTCCCCGCGTCGCCGCCGCTCCCAAATCCCTCTGGCTGAAACCCTTGCTCCGCAATCTCCTCGTCGCCGGCCCCGTTCCATGAAATTAATGCCAGCATTCACTCCCCCGTGATTCGCTGATCGTTTCTCCCTTAACGCCGATGCATAATTGCCTTGGGATCACCGTGCGCATGCGAGGAAAGAGCTCACCGGAGGAAATGGAAACCCCCCTCGGCTATCCTTGTATACACCTTCCATTTACACCACCGATTGCCCCTATAAGACCCTTCGTCCACCACCGCGTTAGGCCCTCGCGTGAAATTTAGCTCCCGCTCTAACAGAACGCCCACACTTCCCTTTTAGCGCCGCTTCTCGGCTCGCACTCCAGCCACCGTTCGCCATCGCCGGAACCCTCCTCCGCCGCCGTCGACCACACCGCCGTGATCACCGACGCTTCCCCGACCCCCGCCACCACTCCATTTCCATCAGAGACCGCCAGAGCGCCATCGCCACCGATGACCCGAACACCTTCGCCGCACCCGCTCGATGCCGGCCACGCCCCGACGACCCCGAGCCCCATCTCCAGTACCCTCTTGATCGCCACACTCTTCTGATTCCATTATAATCGTTAGATTCAGCCTCCGGCCATCGCCGTCGCCGCTAGCCCATTGCCACCCTTCGGTTGTCGCTGGAGAAGACGACCGGCACGGGTAAAGTACCCATGCCGTGTCAGATTCATCCTCGGCCACACGATTCATGATGGACGACCACGATTAGATCGCCAGTCGATTTAATCTGGTTCATACGATCTGATCGAAGCGGTACCTTTTAATCACGGCCATCCAATTTTATTTAAAACCAGCTTTTAATCTGGGCCACCCATCGTGTACTGTTTCAGCGTTTTAATCTCAGCCATTGAAGTTCATTTAAAACGCCCGCGCGTTTTGTGGCCTCCAGATCTTGATCCAAACAACCGATCTTGATTCGGCTCACACGCACAGTGCGCGGGTTCACGATGGACTCGGTTCACCATGGACCGACGACTGTTTAGGATTTAAATTAAATTCCAGAAATTTATTTAAACTTCAAAAATTCATAACTTCTTCAAATTAACTCCAAATTTCACCATTCAAATTTTAGAAACTTAATCTTTTTATTCTTTACATTCTGGGCCAATTTATTTGACATGATTGCACTGTTTATTATCCAAAAGTAAAACCAAAAGCAATGTTTTAATCTTTAAAAATTCAAGTTTACCCCATAAACTCCAAAATTCCTTATTTTAATTTTAGAAAGTTTTCTTATGTTTTTCCACATCTTTAGACAATGGAAATGAAATGATTGTACCGTTTATCTTTGTATGTTTAAATTGATTGTTGTTCTCATTTTGTGTGCCGCGAAGACTACGACGCCATCGAAGAACCAGAATACTACCCGGAGGTCCCACCATCACCATTTGCCGAACAAGGCAAGTCACCAAACCAATTTTTGAGCATATTGAACCTAGTTTTCTTAAAATATCGCTAAAACCCATAGTTTATAAATGTATTAGTCAAATTGAAAGCCTTACATTATATTTATTTAGATCCCCGACCTTGAAGTGCAAACCCAAGCCATGCTATTGAGCCCGACCTTGAAGTGCAAACCCAAGCCATGCTATTGAGCCTAAACTCCTTGTCACCATAATAATAGTATTATTAGATAGTGTCCAATGTATTGACACAACCGCTATATGATAAAAATGAGTCGTAGATACTGTGATTCTATTATATGATCCCCATGATTTCTCTCACCCCTGGAATTCTATTGGATATGGAGTTATGGTTTAGTATGTTAGCATGGTGGGTTCCAGGTGCAAGCGAGGACATTGGTTAGTCGCACCCGAGGCACTATAAGGACCGGTCTGTGGGATCCATTGCAATACACTTCCGTACTAACCACAAGTCTAGTGGGTAAGTCCTAACTGAGGTATGGGGTGTTCCAACTCGAGGCACCACTTGGAGATGGATCAAGCAGCACCTGTGGTTGGCTTGTACCGACGTGGCGCAAAAGGGGGTGCGACGTTGTCGAGTGTGCTGGCGCGCCAACGAAACCTAGAGCGGGTGTTATCGGATTGGAGCATCTCATGTTAAGGTTTTGGCACGAGTTCCCGTGGTATGGGTCATCTTGTTACACTTTGGTGTGGGGGATGAGTGCGTGCCTTGTGGGTATAGTAGTACACCTCTGATCAGAGTTTAAAATATTTTAGAAAAGCCGAGCCCACGGTCAAGGGCGGGTTGCGTGACATCTCGCAGTTAGTTTACTATTATGAGTGCTGCATGATGATTTGACATGTAGGGACTATTGAGTAAGGAGGGCCAACTGGGCTCCTCGAGTTAGAAGATGTTGCACTGTTCATGTTTATTATTCTATACAATTAAATTTGAATACACTAAATGTGCAACTTGAAAATGTACTTTTCCGCACTTTAAACCCTTATCATTCCTTTGTTATTACCTAGCATTACTATTGCATTCTCGGTGGCTTGTTGAGTACTTTGGTACTCATACCCATTGACTAAATCTTTTAGATGACGAGTTCTATGAAGAAGTAGGTCTGGAGTAGTTGTCCCAGTCAAAGAAGCGACCCTGAAGAAGATGTTCATCAAGTTTATTATTTTCGTAGTTTCTTTTATTTTAACTTTTGTGTAATGATGTGGTATTCGAGCCACAATTGTTTGACGTATGTACGAGGTCATGTGATGAACATCTTGTTATTATTGTTTTTCTGTGGAAATTCAATAATGTCTAGATTTTGTTAAATCCGGGCGCCCACACAAAGTCTCACTTGGTTTCTCAATCTCCCCCTTGATGAGTGCATTGACAATTCCAAGATAAAAGGAAGTAAAATACAAGTTCAGCACACAAGTGACCATAAAAGCTCTAGATAGAGCAAAAGGAAGCATGCCACTCGATAAAAGTTGGTGGTTGAACTAAACTCAAACTCAAAAGCAATCAAGCGAGCAAAATCACATGAACTCTCCCCCTTTGGCAATGCAGACATCAAGATAGCAACATGAGATGTGAGGATAAAATGTAAATGCAATGCTTCTGGAATATGATTAAGTCCAATTACAATACAAACAAGCATTGTGCCTTGAATACTGTCCTAACATACTATATGATACTCTCAGATGTATATAATCTAAGTAATAGCATGATCAAGCATTTTCAATTTTTTAGCAAATAAAAACATCACTAATCAAACTAGCATACTATACATGGCAAGGTAAGAGATGCAAAAGCCAATCAAATACTAACCAAATAAGCATATCCCACTACAAGGAGCTTCAGCAAGCTTGATATGCAAAAAATTTAAACTTTTTATTTTTGATTTATGTGCTAGGGGTTATTTGCAAGTCAACCTTATGCTAACCGACCAAGCTAAGCATTGGTCTTGGTATACACTTCAATGTTCCAGTTCATACCAAAGTGCTATGGTAAGCAGTAGTGCGACAATGCAAACCCATCTAGATCTTTTCAATTTTAGCACAAGATAGCAAGAGTATTAAATATTTTTCATTTTATTTTTTATCATTTTCATCATTTTTTTAATTTTCAGCATAATATGATCAAGTTGCGTATTAGCATCCAAGTGAAAAAGGACCTAACTACCAGGTATGTAAAATATAGCAAATGAACTCTAACCTATTCATGCTAGTTTCCAGACTAAGTAGTGACCATTGTCAAGTTTTCACAAACAAAAGCCATGCTCAAGACGGGTATCAGGTGCATTCAATCCAAGTATAATCAATCAGTACTGAAAGACAGTATTGTAAAAGCATAATAAAGCATGTACTTGTAAAAGCAATTAGTCATATTACAGAAGCTTATGCAATGCTACACAACTCCCTCTCACATGATGCCATAAGGATGACAAATGCCAAACTCTCTTCTCAAAAAAGCAAAGCGTGAAGCATCGAGAGGCTTGGTAAAAATATCTGCATGTGGTTCTGGGTATCAACAAAGCACAAATCAATATCACCCTTCTCATTGTGATCTCTTAAGAAATGATAATGCACGTCAATGTGTTTGGTTCTAGAATGTTGTACTGGGTTGTTTGCTAAGCTAATCTCACTCGTGTTGTCACAAAACAGTGGAGCACCCTTAAAATCCAACCCAAAATCCTGCAAAGTAGAAACCATTCATAAAATCTATGCACAACAGCTAGCGACAACTACATATTTAGCCTCAGCTGTAGACTGTGCAACGCCAGACTGTTTGCAAGAAGACCAACACACAAGAGAAGAACCTAGAAAATGACAAGTCCCAGATGTACTCTTTCGATCAATACGACATCCAGCAAAGTCAGCATCAGAAAAACCTCTCAAACATAATGAACATGACGTAGAGTACCATATGCCAAATTCAAGAGTGTGCTTGAAATACCTTAGAATGCGCTTGACAGCTTGATGATGTGAAGACCTTGGAGAAGCCTGATAATGAGCGCACCGACATACTGCGAAGTGTATGTCCGACCTCGTAGCCATCCAGTAGAGGAGGGAGACGATCATGCTCCGAAATTCCTTCTGGTCCACTTCTTCTCCATCTTCATCTGGATCTATGAGGAGCCATGCTGAAGAGCGTGGGCCTCATGGCTGCAGATGTGATGAGTCATTGTCAACGATAGTCAAAGAGGACAGAGGAAGAAAGGAGATCTGCTATTTCATGGGCCGCGTGTGACTCAGGTACACGGGCAGCGAGCGACTGTCGGGCAGAGGGGCAGCGAAGTCGGGCTGGCCCAATCCGGGTACATGGGCTAGGAGCAGTAGAGGACCCACTGGGCTGTTGACTAGGATTGACTCAGGTACACGGGCGGTGAGTGATTGCCGGGCTGAGAGAGCCGCGGAATCGGGCCGGCCCAATCCGGGTACCTGGTGCAAAGTCGGTGGAGGCTTTGTCAGTTTCGGCGCAAAACTGACGACCGCTGATCTCGCATCGCACTGTCCAGAAGAGAAGTCGTAGTCGCTACGAAAGCTTAGCTTCCGGATAAGTCATCTATAAATAGGAGTTTACTATTTTGTCCCTAGGCCCACAGTCAGTCAGTTGAGTCTGTAAAAATATCCTAAGGGCAGTTTGGTCTTTTCCATTTATTTCACCGTTTGTAAAAACCCTAGGGGTATTTCTGCATTTTCCCCATTTATTGGGCTGCCTATAAATAGGCCCCAATCCCTAGGGTTAGGGTTAACTCACTTTAATCCAAAAAAATTAGAGTTCACTTTCCCAATTTCAGTTTTTGTTCTGGTTCTCGCTTTCCTCTCCGCCGCCACCGGTGACTGATTTTTGTGCCGCTGCTCATATTTGCTTCACTTGAGCACTTCACAGCGGTTTCAGCGCTGCGTGCTGCTAGCATCGACAAGTTGATGAGGACATCACTTCACATGATACACACATGGAGCCTCCACCTACAATTCAGTTACTAGGACGAATCACACGCGCCCGTGCCCGTCGCTTGAACCATGAGGTTAATTCTTTCCTTAGCAACTATGTCAATATTTGTTTGGATGGGATGCTACTGAATACTAGTGATATTTTGTTGCTTAGGAACATGGGAGATAGAATAGAAGAGTTGGAGCTGAAGACGGAGTCGCACGGATGTTTTGAAGTCAAGATTTCGCTGGTTCGGACTACATCAACCACCCTGCACCAAAATGGGCATAACTTCCTCATACGAAGTCCGATTGGCGCGTTCTTTGACTTTTTGGAAAGCTGAGGAGAAGACAGATCGTTTGCCGTTGGTTTCACCTCATTTAGAGTCTCGAGTCGTTCTGTGTGATTTAAACAGTCCTGCATGACAGAACTGGGCCGTGTTGGCCCATAGTCTGAGTCTGTACGTCTTCTAGCCCACAGCCCGTGTCTGTTTGCCTTCCACAGGCTGCCGCCCTATATATTCTCATGCCAGCCGCCTCTAGGGTTAGGTTTTGCTTTGTTGCATCTACACTGTTGTGTTTAGATCCCGCCTCTTGCACCGGACCGATTGGCTGCTGCATTGGCGTTTGTGAAACCTCACCTTATCTTCGTTTGTCCGTGATTTGGCATTCGATTTGTATCCTTCCTGTTCTTGGTTGTGTTCTTGGGTTCGCTTGCAGGAATTAGCCTTCGTGGCGAGGTCAATCGCGTTCTGCGTGGTTGATAACCAACGGAGACAGTGGTGTAACGATTGCAAGGTTTTGATCCGCCGGACCGGAGCCTTGGATCGCCAACGTCGAGATTCTCCACCAACCCAAGCTATCCTTTACCTAGCGGAAGATCGGGACCACTCCCCCATCACAAGTCGACTGGTTTTTCTGTGCCGCTCAAGTGTTCTGGAGGTTGCCATCTGCCGTGGAGTCACATCACCGGCATTCAAGCCATGCACGCCGAACTACTACAGGCATGGAACTCTCCGCCAAACATTTGATCTACACTGCCTGCCAGTTTGTTTTTGTTTTTGCGTGCACAAAGTTTTTAATTGCCCGAGAGTTCTGCTTCATTTCACAAACACTGTCAAATCGGTCTTTTCCTTGTTTCAGTCAGTTTTTTATTTCTCTCAAAAACCAGTTGCATCCCTGCATGACTACTATATTTCTTTACTGTTCTGCGTTGTTTCTGGTTGGCGTCTTGGTTTCTCGAAGCCACCAGGAGCTACGCACATAGCACTTTCCTTGTATATGTACTTAGCTGTTATGAGAGATTCATGCCTCTACTACTATAGGTTTTTAGCTATTTCAATTTTTATGCATACAGTTCATTTTAGCCGAAGCAATTGGATCTGTTTTTACCTTGGAATATGCATACAAAAATTTCTATCTTGTCTTGATTCTTCGATCAGAAAATTATTCACGGGACAATAGTTTGTTTGTTTTGGCATTGGTCATGTTTAAATTAAAATGCTTTTAATCCCTTCGTATAAGAATAGTGATGGCTGAAATACTTATTTAATGGATGAGTGCTCTGATTAAATTCTTGACATAAATTTCGGTGAGATTTTTGTAGAGCCGTAATTTAATCTATCAGTAAGCTTTTATATGCCTTTAAGCACTTTGTTGGTGTCTTTTCGATTAGGACACTGGTCATTTTTAGGCTAGATTATTTTTGGCTTTGTTGATCTGTTTAGTTTTTCTCTGTCTGTCTGGTGAGGTGCGTTGGGCGTTGGGAGCAGGCCATTGATTCGGAAAGAATTTTTTAGGCACCCATTCACCCCCCTCTGGTCGCTACTTTCGGTCCTACAAGTGGTATCAGAGCGAGGTTAGGGTTTTTCCATACCTTAACCGGTTCTAAACCCCAGTAGTGATCATGACGTCTCCTGGCAAGGTCCCGTCCTTGGAAGCTTATGGCTATAATTATTGGAAGACTCGCATGCGAGCCTATCTCATGAGCCAAAGCTCGGACATCTAGGACATTTGCGTTCACGCAACGTTTGTCATATTGCCAGTTGCTGAGCGTGGTACTCCTCGTATCATCGCTCTGCATGTGAACAATAGCAAAGCTGTGAACATCTTGTTTTCTGGTTTAGGTCCCACTGAATTTGAGCGTGTGAGCCATCTCTCCACTGCGAGAGAGATCTGGGCTAACCTCCAGGCACACCATGAGGGGACAGCCTAGGTCAAGGCTCGGCTCTATCAGACCTACCGGCGTGAATATGAGAATTTCACACAGAAGCCGGTGAATCTGTTGAAGCCTTGTTTCGTCGCTTTCAGTCGATCATCAACAAGCTTCGGGACAACAAGGGTGAGGGTGTTCAGTTAGTCTCAGATCACGAGCAGGCCCTCAAGGTTCTTCATATCTTGGACCCAAAGATCTGGGAGATCAAGGTATCCTCTATCATTGAGAGCACATCTTATGATACCTTGACCATTTCCGAGTTGTTTAGCAAGCTGAAGGCCACCGAGGTTGATACCCAGTTGAGATCAAATCTCACTGGCTCTGGATCAAAGTCTCTGACCCTTGCTACACCTTCTGTTGATCCCTCTTCTGTGAGTTGTGTTGGGTTCTCTTTGATGTCTATCACTGAGGACCAGCTTGAGTCGTTGGGAGATGATGATTTGTGTCTTTTTAACAACCGGGTGTGTCGTGTTTATGACAAAAGAATGTTCAAGAGACACGGCACAAAATCCGGGTGCTTTGAGTCTGGTGATCCAGGACACTTCATCGCCGACTGCCCCAAGTGCAATGGACACAAGAAGGGCACCAGTGGTGGCTTCCATGACTCCGGCAAGCACGACAGCTCCTCCTTCAACAAGGGCAAGCCAAAGACCAGATTCTTCAGAAAGGCCCTGAAGGACTACCGGCGAGAGAACAAGAAGCGCGACAAGGCCTTCTTCGCCGAGATGGAGAAGAGCTACTCCAAGCGGTCCACGTCTTCTTCCTCTTCATCGAGCTCAAGCGATGAGGAGATCATCATCAGGAAGGGGAAGGACAAGGACGATCCAGCGGGCCTTTGCTTCATGGCCTTCGGGGACAGACCGAAGAGCCGCTCACATCAGCGTCGAAGATCCCGCAAGAGCTTCTGCTCAATGGCTCTTGGGGATAAGGAAGAAAAGAGCTCCTCCGATGACTCCGACGACGACGACAACAAGGTATCATCCTATGAACGCGAAATTGTTGATTTACTTGAGAGCAATCGTCAGGAGTTGAAATATCGGGAAAAACTGCTTAGGGGGGCCAAGAAGAGGATAGATGAGTTAGAGAGTGAGCTTGCCGTAGCCAATGGCAGAATTGAGAGTCTATCTTCTTCCCCCTGATTGGGTGATATCTGTGAGTGCCCAAAGTGTGAGGTGCTTCTGTGTGACCTGTCGACTCTGAAGTCCAAGTACACAGAAAGGGTTGATGAGAGGTACGCTTTGGCCACTGAGCTTGAAAGCGCTCAGCTGGAGCTGAAAGATGCTCAAGCCACTGTCGTCGCACCCTGTGCTGATTGCCCATCTCATCTAGTTGTCTTAGCTGAGCTGAAAGCCAAGGGCGATGTGCATTTGGGTGATTTGGAGAGAGTGAGAGCTGAGCTTGCGCAGACTAGGCTAGAGCTTGAGACACTGTCAGTTCCACCCACTGTCTGTGAGAATTGTTTGTCTCTTAGACTTGAGTTGATTAAGCTAAAAGCCGAGAAGTCTGTCCAGGTAGATAGCGAGTGTGAGGCCTGCTTGTCTCAGGTGGAGGTACTAGCTTCCTTGAGAGAGGAGCTAGCTGATTCTCAGAATGAGAACTTTTACCTTCGTTCTATCCTGAGTTGGATCAATGCCAGAGAGCCACAACTCGGCATGATGATCCAACAGTTCAAGAGGCAAGATGGGTTTGGGGTAGGTTACACCTACACCAAGGCCGACTTTGAGAGTGCCATTAGCCGGGCAGTGGAGTGGAGTAAAATGACTCCTGAGCAGAGATATCCCAAGACCCATTCCACTGAGTCTTCCCAGGCTTGTCCCCAAGGATGGAGTGATCCATGAACCACCCAAAACTCCACCCAAGAAACCCATCTGGGTTCCAAAGCCCAAACTCCTCCACACTTCTCTAGACTCTCTTCTTGGACCCTCTCAGCCCAAGAAGACAACACCAACCACCACTAAGCCCAAGAACTCCAAGCCTCAACCACATCCCAAGAAGCCTACCTATCATTGTGAGTACTGTCAGAGAGACGGGCATCTTGCGGAGTTTTGCTTCAGGAGGAAGCGGGTTGAGAGAGCTGAGAGAGCTCGTGGTGGTCAGGAGCAGTTCTACCAGCAGGGTGGTAGACTGAGAGTTCCTCAACACGGGGAGAGGCTGGAGGCCAGGCCGCGTCATGTAGGTGGTGGTAGAGGAGACAACTTTCATGGCCGTGCTCCAGATGGTGGTGGTCGTTCCGGCAGAGCTCTAGGCCGTTTTGGCTACGGTCCTGGACCTCGTGGCCGAGGCTTTAGGCAAAACCGAGGACCACGCTTTGAGCCGCGTTTTGGTCCAAACTTTTCTGATGATTTTTGATTTCCGTCTTTTGAGCAGATGGCTCGACACTGGTTTAGCTCTTTTGCTAAACCTGGTGCCGGACCATTTGCTCCCACTTACAACCACTGATTTTGCAGGATCGGGGACTGGAGGACGTTTGGATCATGGACTCAGGGTGTTCTCGCCACATGACGGGACATCGCAGATGGTTCTCCAGTCTCACTCCCCCGAGCTCCAAAGAGTACATCACCTTCGGGAACAGTGGTCATGGGAAAGTAAGTGGCATTGGCTCAATTCGCATTTCAGACCATTTTTCTTTGAAGAACGTTGCCTTGGTTGGAAACTTGAACTTCTATTTGATTTCTGTTTCGCAACTTCTTGAGGATGGTTTGGAGGTGCGTTTTAAGAAGGGCAATTCTTCTGTGTTTGATTCTAGAGGGTCTTTGATTTGCCAGATCTTACCTTTCAGTAAAGTTTTTCGAATTGACTTCTCTAGTTCTGTTGGCCCTTCTCGCTGTTTGTTTGCTGGATCTTCTTCTGAGCTTTGGAAGTGGCATAGGAGGTTAGGTCATTTGAGTTTTGATCTGCTAGTCAGGTTAAGCTCTATGGACCTCATCTGAGGATTGCCCAAGCTTAAAATGGAGAAAGATCTAGTTTGCCATCCCTGTCGTCACGGGAAAATGGTTGCCGCTTCTCACTCACCTGTGACTCAGGTGATGACTGCGTATCCAGGTGAGCTGTTACACATGGACACTGTCGGTCTAGCTCGGGTACGCTCAGTCGGTGGGAAGTGGTACGCACTTGTGATTGTTGATGATTTTTCTCGATTCTCGTGGATTTTCTTCTTGGAGTCTAAGGATGAAACTTTTCATTTTGTTCATGACCTGATTTTGAAGCTGAAGAATGAGAACAATGGTCGGATGCGAGCAATTCACTCTGATAACGGCTCTGAGTTCAAGAACTCTCAGTTCGTCAGCTTCTGTAGTGATCAGGGTCTTGACCATCAGTTTTCTGCTCCTTACACTCCCCCACAGAACGGCGTTGTGGAACGAAAGAACCGCACGCTAGTCGAGATGGCCAGGATGATGCTCGATGAGCACAGGACTCCTAGGCGCTTTTGGCCTGAAGCCATGAACACAGCTTGCTATCTGGCCAACCGCATTTTTCTTAGAGCTTACCTAGGTAAGACCTCATACGAGTTGCGGTTTGGCAGACAACCCAAGGTGAGCCACTTGCGAGCGTTTGGTTGCAAGTGCTTTGTTCTCAAGAAGGGAGGGCATTTGGACAAGTTTGAGTCTCGTTGCTGGGACGGAGTTTTTCTTGGTTATGCATTGCATTCTCGAGGTTTCCGTGTTTGGAACCTCGAATCCCAGCAGCTTGTCGAGACTTGCGAGGTTTCTTTTGATGAGTCCTTGCCTTATTTAACTCCTTCTTTTGAGCTTTCTGGTGATGGTGAGCTCGGAGAGTCCATCTTCGAGGAAGATGAGGATACTCCACCTGCTGATGAGGGTGGGCCTTCTGCACCTCCTGCAGAGCCCACACCTTCTGAGACTTCGACTGAGGATGAGGGCGGACCTCTGATCACTTCTTCCACTTCGATCGAGCCCCCTCAGTCGAGTCCAGAGGTGCCAGCTGCTGACTCTGGTGAGGTGACTTCAGATCACCAGGGATCCCGAGCAGTTCAGCGTGATCACCCCTCGGAGCTCATCATCGGTGATTTGTCTACAAGAACTTTGCGTTCGTCTGTTGACTCTCTTGCTGTGTTTGTTGAATCTGCTTTTGTTGCATCTTTTGAGCCCAGAGACGTTTCTCATGCTCTTTCTGATTCTAATTGGATTAATGACATGCAAGAAGAGCTTGAGAATTTTGTCCGCAATCGGGTTTGGACACTGGTTGAGCTGCCACACGGATGCAACCCCATAGGCACCAAGTGGGTGTTCAAGAACAAGCAAGGTGAAGATGGGGTTGTGGTGCGCAACAAAGCTCGACTAGTTGCCCAGGGTTTTTGCTAGAAGGAGGGTATTGATTTTGAAGAAACCTTCACCCCTGTTGCCCGTCTTGAGTCCATTCGCATTCTCTTAGCTTTTGCCGCTTCGAAGGGTTTTAAGCTTTTTCAAATGGATGTCAAGAGTGCTTTTCTGAATGGGTACATAGAGGAGGAAGTTTATGTTAGGCAGCCCCCCAGTTTTGAGAACCCCAAGTTTCCTCGACATGTCTTTAAGTTGCAAAAAGCTTTATACGGGTTGAAGCAAGCCCCCAGGGCTTGGTATGACCGGTTGAAGCAGTTTTTGTTGGGGAAGGGCTTTGTGATGGGTTCTGTGGATAAAACTTTTTTCCTGCTCAGAGATGCTTCAGATTTCTTAGTCGCTCAGATTTACGTGGACGATATTATCTTTAGCGGTACTACTAATGATCTTGTGTCCAAGTTTTCTGAGCAGATGCACAGTGAGTTTGAGATGAGCCTCATGGGTGAGCTCAAGTACTTCCTAGGGCTCCAGATCAAGCAGACCAAGGACGACACCTTCATCCACCAGGGTAAGTACACTCGGGACATGTTGAAGAAATTCGACTTTGGTGGAGAGCTGAAGCCTCAGATGACCCCAATGGGCACATCTGGGGGCCTGGACAAGGACGAGAGCGGTGTCAAGGTCAACGAGAGAGAGTTTCGAGGGATGATCGGTTCGCTGCTGTACTTGACGGCGACGAGGCCAGACATACAGTTCGCTGTGGGACTGTGCGCGCGCTTCCATACTTCACCTCGCGCATCTCATCGGCAGGCTGTCAAGCGCATCTTTAGGTATATTACTTATGCACCTGATCTTGGTCTTTATTATTCAGCATCATCAACTCCTGATTTATCTGGATTTTCGAACGCTGACTTTGGTGGGTGCCGGTTAGATCGCAAGTCGACTTCCGGTACTTGCCAGTTTCTTGGTTCTTCTCTTGTGTCTTGGTCTTCTCGAAAGCAATCTGGAGTTGCTCTTTCGACCACTGAGGCTGAGTATGTAGCTGCTGCCAGCTGCTGCTCACAGTTGGTTTGGATGATTTCCACTCTGCGAGATTTTGGGTTGTTCTTTCCTACCAGAGTTCCTTTGTTTTTTGACAGCACCAGTGCTATTAGTGTAGGGAAAAACCCTTGTCTCCATTCAAAAACCAAACACATTGATGTGCACTTTCACTTTTTGCGGGATCAATATGAGAAAGGTGTCATTGACCTTGTTCATGTTGATACCCATCATCAGTTGGCTGACATTTTGACCAAACCCCTAGATCAGTCTATCTTTGAGCGTTTGCGAGGGGATTTGGGTGTTGTGTATCCTTTCTAGGATATTTTGCGTCAGTTTTCTTTCTTTACTCTTTTCTTGAGTCTTTTTGTGTGTGTTCATATCTTGCATATTCACATAACACACTTTTCAGCTTGCTTCTGTTATATGATTGAACTGCTTTACTTATTCTAGCTAGTACATGCTTTTGATTACTTGTCAATGATCATGCCTTGTTTCAGTTCGCTTGATATGTCTGATATCTGTCATATGCATGGCTTTTACACTTTAAACTTGAAAAATGATCACCATTGCTTCTGGTAACTAGCATGTGTAGGCTGAGTGCTTTTGCTATCTGTTACATGCCTTGTAGCTAGTTCATCACATAGATGCAGATATGCAACTTGGACATCTTTATGCTTTAACATGGAAAATGTGCTATAAAAATGATAAAAAATCAAAAATGGATGAAAATTCCATGCCTTTTTATGCTTGAGTTGAAAAGATCCAAGTTGGTTTGCTTTGTCACATTGCATTGTTCTGGACTGCTTACCATAGCACTTTGGTATGAACTAGGACAGTGTAGTGTATGCCAAGACTAATGTCTTAAGCTTCCGATGGTCCAGTTCTGGCCTAGGCTTGACTTGGTCGGTTAGCATAAGGTTTGACATGCAAATAACCCTTGGCAAAAATGAAAAAGGAAAATGAAAAAGCCTGAAAATTAAAAAGACAACAAGTTTGCTGAAGCACTTTGTTTCGAACAATGCTTATCTTGGTAGATATCAGTTAGCTTCTGCATCTCATGCTTTACCTTGCTTGTCAACTGGAAAATATGGTGATGCTTTTATTTGCAAAAATTAAAAAAAATATGTGCTAATGACTTTCTTTAGATATCATCTGTTGCACTGATCATGCCATGAGTTTTAGACAGTATGTCTTTTGCTATACTTGTTAGATGTAATTGCAGTCAAACATATCTGAGAAGCATGCTTTCATCACTCCACCTGCACCCCAGTTGCATTCATTGCATATTTTGAGGGGAAATTGCTTTCAGGGGGAGTCTGTGTCTCTTTAAAGTGCATTTAGTCTCACTTGATGAGTTCAGTTGTCAACAAGGGGGAGAAATTTTGGGAGAAGAGTTTAAGGGGGAGTTTTGACTTTCTCTGGGATTTGTTTCAGGGGGAGTTTTTGTCTCGGTTGTCCTTACTCTTTTTGATATCCTTGTTGATGATTCTGAGATTGCACTCGTTTTGAGCTTTTATTTTTGGTTAACCATAATGATTGTTTCTTGCTTTTGTTTGGCTTTCTGTCATTAGGGTTAAACTTTTACTTTATTTCCTTCTTCTCTGTTTTCTTGTGCTTTGTTTTTCGTGTTTCAACATGTGTTCGCAGGTACTGAAAGTTGAAGAAGAGAAGTGTTGACAATGCACTCATCAAGGGGGAGATTGAGGAGCCATGCTGAAGAGCGTGGGCCTCATGGCTCCAGATGTGACGAGTCATTGTCAACGATAGTCAAAGAGGACAGAAGAAGAAAGGAGATCTGCTGTTTCATGGGCCGCGTGTGACTCAGGTACACGGGCAGCGAGCGACTGTCGGGCAGAGGGGCCGCGAAGTCGGGCTGGCCCAATCTGGGTACATGGGCTAGGAGCAGCAGAGGACCCACTGGGCTGTTGACCAGGATTGACTCAGGTACACGGGCGGTGAGTGATTGCCGGGCTGAGAGAGCTGCGGAATCGGGCCGGCCCAATCCGGGTACCTGGTGCAAAGTCGGTGGAGGCTTTGTCAGTTTCGGCGCAAAACTAACGACCGCTGATCTCGCATCGGATTGTCCAGAAGAGAAGCCATAGTCGCTACGAAAGCTTAGCTTCCAGATAAGTCATCTATAAATAGGAGTTTACTATTTTATCCCTAGGCCCATAGTCAGTCAGTCGAGTCTGTAAAAATATCCTAAGGGCAGTTTGGTCTTTTCCATTTATTTCAGCGTTTGTAAAAACCCTAGGGGTATTTCTGCATTTTCCCCATTTATTGGGCTGCCTATAAATAGGCCCCAATCCCTAGAGTTAGGGTTAACTCACTTTAATCCAAAAAATTAGAGTTCACTTTCCCAATTTTAGTTTTTGTTCTGGTTCTCGCTTTCCTCTCCGCCGCCACCGGTGACTGATTTTTGTGCCGCTGCTCTGATTTGCTTCACTTGAGCCACTTCACAGCGGTTTCAGCGCTGCGTGCTGCTAGCATCGACAAGTCGACTGGTTTTTCTGTGCCGCTCAAGTGTTCTGGAGGTTGCCATCTGCCGTGGAGTCACATCACCGGTGTTCAAGCCATGCACGCCGAACTACTATAGGCATGGAACTCTCCGCCAAACATTTGATCTACACTGCCTGCCAGTTTGTTTTTGTTTTTGCGTGCACAAAGTTTTTAATTGCCTGAGAGTTCTGCTTCATTTCACAGACACTGTCAAATCAGTCTTTTCCTTGTTTCAGTCAGTTTTTTATTTCTCTCAAAAACCAGTTGCATCCCTGCATGACTACTATATTTCTTTACTGTTCTGCGTTGTTTCTGGTTGGCGTCTTGGTTTCTCGAAGCCACCAGGAGCTACGCACATAGCACTTTCCTTGTATATGTACTTAGCTGTTATGAGAGATTCATGCCTCTACTACTACAGGTTTTTAGCTATTTCAATTTTTTTATGCATATAGTTCATTTTAGCCGAAGCAATTGGATCTGTTTTTACCTTGGAATATGCATACAAAAATTTCTATCTTGTCTTGATTCTTAGATCAGAAAATTATTCACGGGACAATAGTTTGTTTGTTTTGGCATTGGTCATGTTTAAATTAAAATGCTTTTAATCCCTTCGTATAAGAATAGTGATGGCTGAAATACTTATTTAATGGATGAGTGCTCTGATTAAATTCTTGACATAAATTTCGGTGAGATTTTTGTAGAGCCGTAATTTAATCTGTAAGTAAGCTTTTATCTGCGTTTAAGCACTTTGTTGGTGTCTTTTCGATTAGGACACTGGTCATTTTTAGGCTAGATTATTTTTGGATTTGTTGACCTGTTTAGTTTTTCTCTGTCTGTCTGGTGAGGTGCGTTGGGCGTTGGGAGCAGGCCATTGATTCGGAAAGAATTTTTTAGGCGCCCATTCACCCCCCTCTGGTCGCTACTTTCGGTCCTACAAGTGGTATCAGAGCGAGGTTAGGGTTTTTCCATACCTTAACCGGTTCTAAACCCCAGTAGTGATCATGACGTCTCCTGGCAAGGTCCCGTCCTTGGAAGCTTATGGCTATAATTATTGGAAGACTCGCATGCGAGCCTATCTCATGAGCCAAAGCTCGGACATCTAGGACATTTGTGTTCACGCAACGTTTTTCATATTGCCAGTTGCTGAGCGTGGTACTCCTCGTATCATCGCTCAGCATGTGAACAATAGCAAAGTTGTGAACATCTTGTTATCTGGTTTAGATCCCACTGAATTTGAGCGTGTGAGCCATCTCTCCACTACGAGAGAGATCTGGGCTAACCTCCAGGCACACCATGAGGGGACAGCCTAGGTCAAGGCTCGGCTCTATCAGACCTACCGGCGTGAATATGAGAATTTCACACAGAAGCCGGGTGAATCTGTTGAAGCCTTGTTTCGTCGCTTTCAGTCGATCATCAACAAGCTTCGGGACAACAAGGGTGAGGGTGTTCAGTTAGTCTCAGATCATGAGCAGGCCCACAAGGTTCTTCATACCTTGGACCCAAAGATCTGGGAGATCAAGGTATCCTCTGTCTGTCTGGTGAGGTGCGTTGGGCGTTGGGAGCAGGCCATTGATTCAGAAAGAATTTTTTAGGCGCCCATTCACCCCCCCTCTGGTCGCTACTTTCGGTCCTACAATCTAGCGCAATTGAAGTACCCATTAGGGTAGCAAGTGGTTTTGCATCGGTCATGTCAAAGTGTTTTAGCAAGTCTTTAGAGTATTTTGTCTGATGTACAAAGTTCCTTGTTTGCTTTGCTTGATTTGCAAACTAAGGAAGAAGGTCAACTCGCCCATCATCGACATTTTGAATTCCCTGCTCAAAGATTCAGCAAACTCAGCCACAAGAGTATGAGATGAACCACCAAAAATTATGTCATCAACATAAATCTTTGCCATGCATGAGAGTGAACAAGGTCTTATCAACAGAGCCTATTTTGTACCCATGCTCAATCAAGAAGTTCCTAAGACGGTTGTACCAAGCCCTAGGAGCTTGCTTGAGCCCATATAAAGCTTTATGAAGTTTAAAGACTCTATGGGGGTACTTGAGATGTTCAAAGCCAGGGGGTTGCTTGACATACACATATTCTCCTATTAAACCATTAAGGAAAGTGCTTTTTACATCTATTTGATAAAGTTTAAAACCACGAGACGATGCAAATGCAAGCAAAATCCTAATGGCCTCAAGTCGAGCTACCGGTGCAAATGTTTCTCCAAAATCAACCCTCTCGACTTGAGTATAACCCTGAGCCACAAGTCTAGCCTTGTTTCTCACTATAGCCCCATCCTCTTCCTGTTTGTTTTTGAAAATCCATTTTGTTCCAATGATATGAATGTTAGGGGATGGATCAACAAGAATCCAGAATTGAGTTCTATCAAAATTTTCCAGCTCTTCATGCATGGCGTTGATCCAACTTGCATTAGACAAAGCATGACTAACATCTAATGGCTCAAAAGTAGCGACGAATGCAAAATCAACGAAGTGAGCATGAGATCGGGTTACACTTTCATTTAGCTCACCGATGATCTGCTCAGGAGGATGCATTCACTGAATACGAAGCGGTGCTTCTCTTTGCGACAGAATCTCCCCCTCAACTCTTGCCGAAGTTTTCTCCAAGCTTCCAGAAGTAGATGCTTCAGGTCCTCTTGTTGATGTGGACAACGCTTCTGGAGATACCGTTGACGGAGGTTGTGGCACACTTTCATGATCTTCAACATCTGATGAATCTTCTTCCTCAAAGATCGTTTCACACATAGAGATGTTTCATCGAACGATATATCACAAGATTCAACTATAGTGTTAGTTTCAAGATTAAAGACATGATAAGAGTGACCATGACAGAAATAGCCCAAAAAGATTCCATCAGATGCACGCGACTCAAACTTGTCTAAGTTACAACGCTTTAGGATGAAGCACCAACATCCAAATACTCTTAAGTGAGTGACCTTGGTATTCCTCCCAAAGAAAAGTTCATATGACGTCAAATTCAACAAGGAGCGCAAAAAGATCCTATTGGAGATGTAGTATGCTGTACTCATGGCTTCAACCCAAAATTTTCTAGGAGTCCTATGCTCGTTGAGCATTGTCCTAGCCATCTCCACAAGTGTGCGATTTTTCCTCTCAACAACACCATTTTATTGAGGGACACTTGGAGCAGAAAACTAATGCTCAATGCCATGTTCAAGAGAAAAATCCGCAAAACAACTATTCTTGAACTCGGTGCCATTGTCACTTAGAATGGATTTCATTGCACCGGAGAGTTCATTGAATAGCCTCAATGTTAAGCTATGAAAGTGTATAAATACTTCATCCTTGCTTAGAAGAAAGAAGATCCAAGAGTAATGAGAGTAGTCATCAACAACAACAAGAACGTACCATTTACCGCCTAAAGAGCTAACCCGGGATGGACCTACATTGTCTATATGAAAAAGCTCTCCGGGTTGCTCAATCATCACCATCTTTATGGGTGAATGAGAGGCAGCAACCATTTTTCCAAGACGACAAGGAGCACAGACGAGGTTCTTCTCAAATTTGAGCTTGAGCAATCCTCAGATATGCCCTAGGGCACTCAATCGAGCAAGTAAATCAAAGCTCATGTGCCCTAGTTTTCTATGCCACATCCAAAGCCTCTTCCACAGCCCAAGCATGAGGTGCACCTAAGCTCCATGGGTATTAGATACTTGCTTGAGTGAGTCATGTGTATGTGGAATATGCTAGTAGAGTCTATACTAATGTGTGAGGATAATTGCTATCTTGTTCCTTGAATAAATGTTGTTTACATTTGATTAATGAGTTGATGACTTGTTATGTGAAACTTTTTGTGTTATAACGATATTGTTCAAAAGGATCCCTTATATTGTCATCATGTGGGATAGTGATGACACATAGATTAGCACATCTGACTGATTGATGATCACGTTTCACAGATCATATACATACATATGTAAAATCAGTGATGTGGACACATGTTGGTGAACATGGTATTGGATAGAGCCACTTGAGATACTACTAGGATTGTTATTGTAATGTGCCATCAGTTGTCATCTGAAATGGTGTACTTGTAGAGTCCTTGGACATGAGATCGTCATTTGATTCCGGAATGTGTATTGACACACTTAGATGCTTACTTACGCTATTCCGTAACAAGGTAGTAATAAGGGTTGTTTTCAGGTGTGTTGTGAAACATGTCTTGGGATGTGAGCGGTCAAGATGGAATTTACACCTCCTAATATTGGGAGAGTCGTCACTGGCCACACGAGGTATTGGATTGGAAAAGTGCATGTCCAAGCCACTGTGACTAATGAGTTAGTCATGATTTGAATCTGATACTTGATTGAGTGAAATGTCGAGCTAACCAACAAGGGTGTCACGTATCTTGCCTTGAGCTTGACTGACGACGTGTGGTAAAGGGACTGGTGCTTGCGTATATCAAGCTTTAGTGAAAATTGATTTTGTACGCTTTTGGGGGTCAATATGTGCTACTAGGTATCACTATTGATCAGTGAGTCATAAATGGTTTCCGGTGAATATCCATTAGTGTCTGAACCTATCGGGTCAGACAATTAAGGGGATGGATTAAAAACATGCAAAGAATTGGTTCTTGTGCAAGTGGGAGATTGATGGATATGCCCATTAAAATTCAGTGCATCGGAAGTGTTGATAGCAAAAAATGGCATTAATGATTAATGTTGTCAAAATATCAAATTCCGAAAATATGCCAAATTCCTGGCACAGGCCGGTCTGACCGGCCATGTACTGTCGGTCTGACCGGCACCACTTTGGTCAGACCGGCCATAGGTCCGGTCAGACCAGCCAACCTTGTATATGATTCATATTAGCTGATTCTGGATATATCTTATCTCTAATTGATTAATGATGACTTGGAACCCGTTGATGAGGACATCGATAACAATGATAAAGACATCCAACACTCTATCATTTTTGGACCAATCACTCGCTCCCGTGCACGGAAGCTTAATTATGATGTGCGTTCGTTTCTTACTTTACATAATGATATGGATACGGATGGGATGCTACTTATGGATGATATTTTGATTCTAAGTAACATGGGAGAAGCACTTCTGAATCAAACACAAGGGGGAGAGGCGGCACAACAATCCAACTCGAATTCCACTTCAAACTCTGATTTCGGTTCGGATTCAGCGGAGCACCCTTCAGTAAAATGGGCATAACTTTCTCGTACGGAGTCGGATTGAGGCGTTCTTTAAGGCGTTGGAAATATAACGAAAATATCTTTCCAATGGGTCTGGTGCCAAGTCATGGTTAGTTACTGTTGGCGTAAAAGATTACGCTAACAGGTTTTTGAGGATTAGAAACTAACAAACGAAGTGTTTGCGAAGTAAACTGTGCTAAGCCTCCGAAAGGATAATAACTTAGAATAGTTAGAAAGTGTGTATTGAATAACTTGTATTCGGTCCCTATTACAAGGTGAAACAGGGGGTATTTATAGGCCCAAACATTAAGGAAAAGACCCTTTTACCCCTCTGTTACAACCGACATAGTGGAAACTATTCGGTACCCTTAATAGGGCTAAAATGGGGAGACAAACTTGGTGGCCATTTTGAGCGAGGCGGAGAGCTCGGAGCTTAACGCTGCTATGGAACGCGCAGCTTACCAGGTACAAAGCATATGTGAAATAACATCAAATTTACATACAAATAATTTCTTACCTTGGTTTTTTCTTTTCGCAGCAAACAGTCTTGGCCCGAGCTGCGAATATATCAAATGAACGAGAAATCGCTCGCCTTCGAGAGGAAAACGCAACTCTTCAACAAAATCTCACTATCTCCGAAGGCCGAGTGACTCATATGGACAGCATGGTGTCAACGGAGCGCAGGGCCAGACAAGGCTTGGAGGCTGCGAACAAGGAGCTTGAAGCAGAAAGAATAGTGCTTCGAGCAGAAGTTGAAAAGATGCGGGCGAAGCACGCTAATGCGGGGACCGAGCTTGTTAGGCTCCGAGAGGAAGCTAGCCAGCTTTTGAATCAAAAGAATTCCTTGACTACAGAGGCTGCTAGACTCTCCGGAGTTCTGGAAGAGCTGACTTCGGTGAAGAATGCGCTAATCGAAAATAAGCTGAAGTCCGAGAAGGTAGTTGCGGAGGTTATGGATCAACTGCTAGGCGTTTTGGAGTACTTCGGTACTACTGGAACACTTCCTTCAGATGACAACATTTCCTTGCTGCGCTGGCTGAAAAGGATTCAAGGAGTAGCGAAGCAGATGAAAACAGCATGCATTCTTTACGGAGAACACTCCGGACAAGTGGCTGCCGTTGGACTACTTCGTTACTACGAAGACCTAGGTTGATCGATAGCTCTGAGCGCAGGAGAGGGCCCAATTACATTCGACGACGATCAGCTTCTCACTCCTTCCGAAGGTGTGGCCGCTGCTTGGCAAGCCTTCCAAACTTCATGGAGAGCCGAAGGTCGTTCTGCGATCAAGGCCTGGATTGACGAAGGACAGCGCCAGATGCAGGCTCGGACCCAAGCTTCGAGTAGTCAGCCTCCTCCGAACCCGCAGGTTTAGATATGTCTTAGGATCTTTGACTATGTAAAGCTTTACGCTTATGTACATTTATGAATGAAAATTTGTTTATCATGTTTTTAGGCTTTGCCTCATATGGAAGATGTCGAAGTGTTAGACATTAACGACGAACTTCTCTCATTATGGGCTACCTTTGATCTTTTAAAAGTTCACAAGCGCCCTCGATTTTTAGTTCCTCGAGATAGCTCCGGTGCAATTACGCCCGAAGTAAGCAAAGATATACTATCTTATATTAAAGAGGAAGAAAAAGAGGTTAACTTGGAAACTTCGTCTTCTGAAGACGTTATATGGCCTGAAGACGAAGATGAAGCTCGAAGTAAAAAGTCTGAAGAACTTGGAAGCTGGGAAAGGAGCCCCGAACGGCTTCGAACTTGGGCCGAGCTTCAACAAGAACAAAAAGACTTTAGAGCTTCGAAGGGAGGCAAAAGAGTTAAACGTAAAGTTGTTAGAACTCCCGGCACTGGAACTAGTCGTTCCAACCCTAGCTCTAGAGATCGAAGAGGTCTTCGATTCCTTCTTGTTATAGATACCAATTTTTCATGATGTAATCTGTAATCATATTCGTTCGAATAATAAATATCGATTTAAAATTGTCTCCCTATTTACTAGCCCCTCTTTGGGTATAAGCAACGTCGAACTGTATTCAAAGATGGTTATGCGCAAAGAAAAACTTCAGAGTACAATTTTTTGGGGTTTGGAGCCCCTCTGTAATTTAAAGATCTTTTAAAATCTTATAAAATGTCTTCGACTATTTGTAGTCTGAAGAATGGAAACTTAGTACCCTTTGTTTTTTGAAAGAAATCACTTGAGATAACTTTCAGGACACTTTAGTGTCTTAGATAATTTGTCACTTTGGACTATCTTAACAGACATTCGAAGCTCATGGCTCAAACTCTGTTTTGCTTTGGCCACCTTCGGCTCTTTTGTAGGACCGAAAGTAGCGACCAGAGGGGGGGTGAATGGGCGCCTAAAAATTTCTTGCTAAACTATATTTTAATCCCAACACCCAAATGAACTAAACGAGATAAATAATATGGGCAAAGCAAATTACTGAAATTAAAGTTGTCTAGTATAAAAATGACTGATGTCTTAATTGTAATGATATTAAGGATAAACTAGATAAAGTACTGCCATAAATAAAACACCTAAATAAATCACGAGATATTTATATTTCAGTCTAGAAATAAAATACTAATCAAATGAATAAAACATGGATCAAATAAAATTAATTCAGTAATAAATCGAAAATATTGCACGTATAACCTATATTGAAAATGTTACTATGACTAATAAATCTTTCGGTTTATTTTTATACGAGTAGATTAAAGAATATAAAAATATATGAGTAAACAAAATTTGTTAAGTAGATTAAATTAAGAAAATTCTAAAACAATTTTTCAGCAAATTGATAAATAGATGATTATCTCTAAAAACTGATCTACTAAAAAATAGAAGATTAACAACTTACCTGACCGTGCGCCTCGGTTTGCGTGCGTGTGAAACTCCGGCCGGCGCCGTGACTTCCCGCCCCGCCGTGTCATTGCAGGCGCAAGAAATCCCCGCAGCTTCCTGCTGCCTCGATCACCACGGCGTGAAAAAAAAAGCAAAAACCCCACAAGAAAATATCCAGCCATGAGAAAAGATCAAAACCCGAGTGGGGCCCGCGATGGAAAGCAAAAACAAATTTGCTTTTTGGGTTCGCTTCCTGCGTTGATTGCACCGAGCACCTGCAGTACAGATGGCCAGGTTTTTGGCTGCCGTACGCCCACCGTGCACAAGCCAAACCAGGGAAAGCTGCTGCCGGCCTGCCGCTGCTTCTGCCGCGCTGGATGCTTTCGCCCAGGGAGTCGTGCGGCGACGGCGACGGCGAAAAACAATACAGAGAAAAAGAAACGCTGGTGGCGAAAAAGTTGGACTTAGATTGATCTATTGAAAAACAGTCATCTATCCCCAAAGGGATAGGGGCCTATTTATAGGCAAATCCTAATACATGAAAAGACTACTTTACCCTCAGGTAAAATAAACTGACTCTAAAATAAATTCCGAAAATTACTAAAATAATTTTATAAAAATTACCTGACTTAAATAAAAATATTCTAAACTTAAAAACTAAATATTAATATCCTAAAAACGAATTAAACATAGATTGTCAGTTTTACGCCGAAACTGACAAAGCGTCCACCGTCTTCGCACCGGGTACCCGGATTGGGCCGACCCGACCCCGCAGCTTCCTCAGCCCGACAATCGCTCACCGCCCGTGTACCTGAGTCAAACCCAGTCAACAGATCAGTGGATCATCTGCCGCTCCTAGCCATGTACCCGGATTGGGCCAGCCCGACTCCGCGGCTCCTCTGCCCGGCCGTCGCTCACTGCCCGTGTACCTGAGTCACATGCGCCTCAGACTCGGCAGGTCTTCATCTCTCCCTTCCTTTGACTTCCGTTGATAATCACTCATCACATCTGGAATATCAAAACCATATTCTTCAACATGGTTTCTCAATCTCCTCCTTGATGAGTGCATTGTCAACACCCTTTTCAGCTCATCTCCAGAACCTGCAAAACATGTGGAAACAAGAAAACAAAAACAAAAAGAAAATAGAAGAGAGAAAATAAAAGTTTAACCGTAATGACCAAAAGCCAAACAAAAGCACGAAAACGGTCATTATGGTTAACCAAAAATAAAGCCTCAAAAACAAGTGCAAATCTCAGAATTACCAACAAGAATAAACTCCCCCTGAAATAAATCCCCAAGAAAGCCAAAAATATATCCAAAATTTCTCCCCCTTGTTGACAATTAGACTCATCAAGTGAGACTAAATGCACTTTAACGAGACATAGAGACAAACTCCCCCTGAAATGCAGCTCCCCCTCAAAATATGCCATGAATGCAGATGGGGTGCAGGTGGAGTGTGAAAAACATGCTTCTTAGATATGATTGACTGCTATTACAACGTCTAACAGGTATAGCAAAAGATATACTGTCTAAGATACATGACATGATCTGTGCAATAGATGATATCTTAAGAAAGTCATTAGCACGCATTTTTCGATTTTTGCAAAACAAAAGCATCACCACATTTTCTAGTTGACAAGCAAAGTAAAGCATGAGATGCAAAAGCTAACTGATATCTACCAAGATAAGCATTGTCCAAATCAAAGTGCTTCAGCAAACTTGTCATCTTTTTAAATTTTCTAGACTTTTTCTTTATATTTTTCATTTCTGCCAGGGGTTATTTGCATGTCAAACCTTATGCTAACCGACCAAGTCAAGCCTAGGCCAGAACTGGACCATCAGAAGCTTAAGACATTGGTCTTGGCATACATTACACCGTCCTAGTTCATACCAAAGTGCTATGGTAAGCAGTCCAGAACAATGCAATGCGACAAAGCAAACCCACCTGGATCTTTTCTAATAATCATAAAAATGCATAAATTTTTCATTTTTCTGAATTTTTATCGTATTTATAGCACAATTTGCATATTTAAAGCATATAAATGTCCAAGTTGCATATCTGCATCTAAGTGAGGATCTAGCTACAAGGCAGGTAAAAGATAGCAAAAGCATTCAGCCTACACATGCTAGTTACCAGAAGCAATGGTGATCATTTTTCAATTTAAAACATAAAAGCCATGCATATGACAAATATCAGATATATCATGTGAACTTGAACAGAACATGATCATCGACAGGTAATCAAAAACATATACTAGCTAGAGAAAGTAAAGCAGATTAATCATATAACAAAAGCAAGCTCAAAATGTGATTTATGATTATACATGATATGAACGCACACAAAAAGACTCAAAAAAATAAAGAAGAAAGAAAAAAATGATACCAATGAAAAACTGACTCAAAATATCCTAAAAAAATACACAGCTCCCAAAACACGATCAATAATCATGAGTGGGATCAAACGGTCCAATGCCAGGTTTAGTAAAAGTGTTGAACCAGTGTCGAGCCATCTGCGCGTATGTAGGAAAGCAAAAGAAATTATATGAGTTTGGACTGAAGCACGGATCAAAGCGTGATCCTCTGTTCTGCTTAAAATCACGGTCGCGAGATCCAAAACCGTATACCGAACGATACAGAACTCTGCCGGAACGGAAACCACCCTCCGGAGCACGATCATAAAAACCGTCTCCTCTACCACCACTTACACGACGTGGCCTAGACTCTAGCCTCTCTCTACATCGAGGAACTCTCTGTCTACCACCCTGCTAGTAGAACTGCTCCTGCCCACCTCGAGCTCTCTCTGCTCGCTCAATCCGCTTCCTCCTAAAGCAAAACTTCTCAAGATGCCCGTCTCTCTGACAAAACTTATAGTGATAGGTAGGCTTCTTGGATTGTGGTTGAGGCTTAGGATTCTTAGGCTTGGTGGTGTTTGGTGTATAATCTTTGGTGTGAGAGGGTCCAGGTAAAGAATCAAGAGAAGTGTGGAGAGTTTTAGGCTTTGGGACCCAGATTTGCCTCTTAGGTGGAGCCTTGGGCTGTACTTGGAACACACCATCCTTTGGCTGACTAGCCTGGAAAGACTCAGTGGAGTGAGTCTTGGGATATCTCATTTCGGGAGTCATCTTACTCCACTCCACTGCACAGCTAATGACGCTCTCAAAATCAGCCTTGGTATATGTGTAACCTACCCCAAAACCATCCTGTCTCTTAAACTGCTGGATCATCATGCCGAGTTGTGGCTCTTTAGCACTGATCTAACTCAGGATTGAACGAAGGTAAAAGTTCTAGTTCTGAACATCAGCTAGCTCCTCTCTCAAAGAAGCTAACACCTCCACCTGAGACAAACAGATCTCACACTCTTTATCAACTTCGACAGACTTCTCAGCTTTTAGCTTAATCAACTCCATTCTAATGGATAAGCAGCTCTCACAAACAGTGGATGGAACTGACAAGGTCTCAAGCTCTAGCTTAGTCTGCTCCAACTCAGCTCTCACTCCAGCTAACTCGCTCAACTGCTCATCACTCTTGGCTCTCAGGTCGGCTATACTAGCTAAATGGGATGGGCAGTCTACACAAGGTGCGATGACAGTGACATGAGCATCTTTCAGCTCCTGCTGAGCGCTCTCAAGCTTAGTGGCCAATGCGTCTCTCTCATCTACTCTCTCTGTGTACCTGGACTTAAGAGTCGTCAGGTCACACAACATCACCTCACAGTTAGGGCACTCACCACTATCACCCCAACAAGGGGAAGAAGACAGACTCTTAATCTTGCCATTTGCCGTGGCAAGCTCACTATCAAGCTCAGCTATCCCGTTCTTAGCCCCTCTAAGCAGTTTCTCCCTATACTTCAACTCCTGACTGTTCTGTTCTAGTAAATTAACAACTTCTTGTTCATATGAAGATGCATTCTCATCGTCGTCATCGTCGGAGTCGTCGGAGGAGTCCTTCTCTTTCTTCTCCCCAAGAGCCATTGAGCAGAAGCTCTTGTGGGGTCTTCGGCTGTGACGTGAGCGACTCTTCAGCTTATCCCTGAAGCCCATGAAATAGAGGCCCGCCAGATTGTCCCTGTCCTTCCCCTTCCTGATCATGATATCTTCATCACTTGAACTTGAAGATGATGAGGAAGACGAGGATCTCTTGGAGTATCTTTTCTCCATCTCGGCAAAGAAGGTTTTGTCTCGCTTCTTGTTCTCACGCCTGTAATCTTCTAGAGCCTTTCGAAAGAACCTTGTCTTGGGCTTGCCCTTTGTGGAGTTGTCGTACTTGCCAGAGTTGTAGGAGTTGTCGCCAGTTCCCTTCTTGTAATTCTTCTGCTTGGGACAGTCGGCGATAAAATGACCTGGGTCACCACACTCAAAGCATCCGGATTTTGTGCCGTGTCTCTTAATCATTCGCTTATCATAGACACGCCGCACCCGGTTGTTAAACAAGCACAGATCATCATCTCCTAGAGTATCAAGTTGTTCCTCGGAAATAGACATCAAGGAAAACGCAGTACAACTCATGGCATTAGGATCAGCAGATGGTGTCGCAAGCACCAGAGTCTTTGATCCAGAACCAGTGAGATTTGATCTCAACTGGATATCGACCTCTGAGGCCTTGAGCTTACTAAAAAGCTCTGTGATGGTTAAGGTATCATAAGATGTGCTCTCAACAATAGAAGAGACCTTGATCTCCCAGATCTTAGGGTCCAAGGTATGAAGTACCTTAAGCGCCTGTTCATGATCCGAGACCAGCTGGTCACCCTTGGCCTTGTTAACACGAAGCTTGTTAATGATTGATTGAAAACGACCAAACAAAGCCTCAACAGTCTCACCCGGCTTTTGTGAGAAATTTTCATACTCACGCCGATAGGTCTGATATAGTCTAGCCTTGACCTGAGCTGTCCCCTCATGGTGTGCCTGGAGGGTAGCCCAGATCTCACGAGCAGTGGTGAGATGGCTAACACGCTCAAACTCACTAGGACCTATGAGGAGCCATGCTGAATAGCGTGGGCCTCATGGCTCCAGATGTGATGAGTCATTGTCAACGATAGCCAAAGAGGACTGAAGAAGAGAGGAGATCTGCTGTTTCATGGGCCGCGTGTGACTCAGGTACACGGGCAGCGAGCGACTGTCGGGCAGAGGAGGCTGCGAAGTCGGGCTGGCCCAATCCGAGTGCATGGGCCAGAAGCAGTAGAAGACCCACTGGGCTGTTGACCAGGACTGACTCAAGTACACGGGCGGTGAGTGATTGCCGGGCTGAGAGAGCTGCGGAGTCAGGCCGGCCCAATCCGGGTACCTGGTGCAAAGCCAGTGGAGGCTTTGTCAGTTTCGGCGCAAAACTGACAACCGTCGATCTTGCATCCGACTGTCCAGAAGAGAAGCCGTAGTCGCTACGAAAGCTGAGCTTCCGGATAAGTCATCTGTAACTCTAGGCCCACAGTCAGTCAGTCGTGTCTGTAAAAATTCCTAAGGGCAGTAGAGTCTTTTCATTTATTATTGCGTCTGTAAAAACCCTAAGGGGCTGGTAGAATATTCCTAGTTTTGGGCTGCCTATAAATAGGACACCAATCCCTAGGGTTTGGATGACCCTTTGGCTGAAATCAAATCCACTCTATTGGGTCACTTTTTTGTCTCTTGCCTTGCCTCTCTCTTCTCTTGCTCCTTGCTTGCGCCGCCAGGAAGTTTTTGCTCCTGAGTTTAATGCCTTGCATTTAATGTTGCAGTAAAGGCCCTATTTTGTTGTGTGCAGCATCTGCAATGGTTTTAATGGCTACATTTCATTTGCATAGCAAGTTTTCCCATGATTTTTGAGGCTTTGGAAGCTTCGGCTGGGTGTGTTCTTCACGCTAGTAGTACTAGTTCTTGCTGTTGCAAGTAGTACTGCTTTACTGCAGCTACAATGCTCTATGCAGCTTTTTACCTTCTACTGCACAGCTTTTTGATCGAAGCTGACAGGCTCTATCACCTTTTCTGGCTGTGTTTCTGGCGAAGCCCTTCTCTGTTCGAAGCCCCTCAGCTCCGTGAGGTAGGCTTCGATCTATCATCTTCGAAGGCTTCGTTCGATCTTCTATCTTCGGTTTGCGTCCTGTGTTGCTAAGCTTCGAAGTATTTTCTGAACGGACAGCATCGCATACTTCGATCGATAGTGCGAAGGGGCTTCGGCTCTAGCTGTTCGAAGTCCATACCTCGATAGATTTCGAAGTTGGGTTCGAAGCTTGTAGTTCCGCTAGGCCTCGCACTGACTTTTGTGTGGCGTATCACCCTTCGCTTCTCTTTTCGAAGCTTGCTCTTTTCGGAGGTAGAGTATAGGATTCGGGCTTGGTTTTCAGTCGTGTGACAGGCTTTGCTTCTTTGTTCGAAGGTTGTCCGTTTGTGTGTTGTGTTCGAAGCTTTCTGTTCGAAGATCTTGCTTCGAAGCATTCGGTTCGGAGCTGTGTTCGAAGTTTTGTCTTCGAACTGCACACTTTGAAGCAGGCTCCGACTCTGTCACTTCGGTCCGAAGCTTACTTCGCTCCCTGCTCCTTCGAACTAGGTTAGACCGAAATACCTTCGGCATCTCGGACAAGCTTCGCAACTGACCTCCGAAGCAGGCTTCATCACCATCTCCGAAGCAGACCTCGACGGGCGAAGCAGGCTTCGTCAAGTTCCGAACAGGAGACAAATTTGGACAGTAACTTCTCATTTCACCCTACATATACTTAGATTATTTCTTTGGGAAGTTTAGGCCTGTTACACCGTGTTCATCTACCTAGTTGCACTACTTTAATAGTTCTCTGTTTATCATCAGTTGCTTCTAGGTTAGATACCTTTAGACTTAGGCCTTCTGTTTATTTTCTGCTGCGTAGTCTTTTGAGGTGCGTTGGGTATTGGGAACAGGCCATTGATTCGAAAGAATTTTTAAGGCGCCCATTCACCCCCCTCTGGTCGCTACTTTCGGTCCTACAACCTAGACCATAAAATAAAATGTTCACTGCCTTACTATTATTTTGATGCTGGGTAATTACATTAGCAACAGTATCCGCAGCAATAGTCGTTATGGTGAAATTAGGATGAACACAAATCTCCCATATGTCCGAGCTCTAGCTCATAAGGTATGCTCGCATGCGAGTCTTCCAATAAGTGTAGCCAAAAGCTTCTAGGGATGGGATTTTACCAGAAGACGTCATGGTCACTACCTAGGTTTTAGAATCGGTTAAGATATTAGAAAAACCTAACCTTGCTCTGATACCACTTGTAGGACCGAAAGTAGCGACCAGAGGGGGGGTGAATGGGCGCCTAAAAATTTCTTGCTAAACTATATTTTAATCCCAACACCCAAATGAACTAAACGAGACAAATAATATGGGCAAAGCAAATTACTGAAATTAAAGTTGTCTAGTATAAAAATGACTGATGTCTTAATTGTAATGATATTAAGGATAAACTAGATAAAGTACTGCCATAAATAAAACACCTAAATAAATCATGAGATATTTATATTTCAGTCTAGAAATAAAATACTAATCAAATGAATAAAACATGGATCAAATAAAATTAATTCAGTAATAAATCAAAAATATTGCACGTATAACCTATATTGAAAATGTTACTATGACTAATAAATCTTTCGGTTTATTTTTATACGAGTAGATTAAAGAATATAAAAATATATGAGTAAACAAAATTTGTTAAGCAGATTAAATTAAGAAAATTCTAAAACAATTTTTCAGTAAATTGATAAATAGATGATTATCTCTAAAAACTGATCTACTAAAAAATAGAAGATTAACAACTTACCTGACCGTGCGCCTCGGTTTGCGTGCGTGTGAAACTCCGGCCGGCGCCGTGACTTCCCGCCCCGCCGTGTGATTGCAGGCGCAAGAAATCCCCGCAGCTTCCTGCTGCCTCGATCACCACGGCGTGAAAAAAAAAGCAAAAACCCCACAAGAAAATATCCAGCCATGAGAAAAGATCAAAACCCGAGTGGGGCCCGCGATGGAAAGCAAAAACAAATTTGCTTTTTGGGTTCGCTTCCTGCGTTGATTGCACCGAGAACCTGCAGTACAGATGGCTAGGTTTTTGGCTGCCGTACGCCCACCGTGCACAAGCCAAACCAGGAAAAGCTGCTGCCGGCCTGCCGCTGCTTCTGCCGCGCTGGATGCTTTCGCCCAGGGAGTCGTGCGGCGACGGCGACGGCGAAAAACAATACAGAGAAAAAGAAACGCTGGTGGCGAAAAAGTTGGACTTAGATTGATCTATTGAAAAACAGTCATCTATCCCAAAGGGATAGGGGCCTATTTATAGGCAAATCCTAATACATGAAAAGACTACTTTACCCTCAGGTAAAATAAACTGATTCTAAAATAAATTCCGAAAATTACTAAAATAATTTTAGAAAAATTACCTGACTTAAATAAAAATATTCTAAACTTAAAAACTAAATACTAATATCCTAAAAACGAATTAAACATAGATTGTCAGTTTTACGCCGAAACTGACAAAGCGTCCACCGTCTTCGCACCGGGTACCCGGATTGGGCCGACCCGACCCCGCAGCTTCCTCAGCCCGACAATCGCTCGCCGCCCGTGTACCTGAGTCAAACCCAGTCAACATATCAGTGGATCATCTGCCGCTCCTAGCCATGTACCCGGATTGGGCCAGCCCGACTCCGCGGCTCCTCTGCCCGGCCGTCGCTCACTGCCCGTGTACCTGAGTCACATGCGCCTCAGACTCGGCAGGTATTCATCTCTCCCTTCCTTTGACTTCCGTTGATAATCACTCATCACATCTGGAATATCAAAACCATATTCTTCAACATGGTTTCTCATCTTTTTTGCGAATTCTATCAAATCAGTGGTTCGGAGTTCGCAGTGGTCTCTTTGGACTCTTTTTACGGATACCTACAAGCCAATGACTTGGGCTCCGCATATTTTGGTCGCCTTCGACTCTTTTTACGGATACCTACAAGCCAGTGGCTTGGGCTCCGCATATTTTGGTCACCTTCGACTCTTTTTATGGATGTCTACTGTAGGACCGAAAGTAGCGACCAGAGGGGGGGTGAATGGGCGCCTTAAAAAAATTCTTTCGAATCAATGGCCTGTTCCCAATACCCAACGCACCTCAAAAGACTAAGCAGCAGAAAATAAACAGAAGGCCTAAGTCTAAGGGTATCTAACCTAGAGGCAACTGATGTTAAACAGAGAACTACTAAAGAAGTGCAACTAGGCAGATGAACACTGTGTAACAGGCCTAAACTTCCCACTGAAATGATCTAAGTATATGTAAGGTGAAATGAGAAGTTATTGTCCAAATTTGTCTCCTGTTCGGAACTTGGCGAAGCCTGCTTCGCCCGTCGAGGTCTGCTTCGGAGATGATTGTCGAAGACTGCTTCGCTGGTCGAAGCCTGCTTCGGAGGTTGGTGACGGAGCCTGCCTCGGAGGTCAGTTGCGAAGCATGTCGAAGATGCCGAAGGTATTTTGGTCTAGCCTAATACGAAGGGGCAGGGAGCGAAGTATGCTTCGAAGCGAAGTATGACAATGCCAGAGCCTGCTTCGAAGTAAGTACTTCGAAGGCAAGGCTTCGGACAACAGCTTCGAATAGAGTGCTTCGAACCTAAACCTTCGAACAGAGAACTTCGAATGCAACACACCGACGGACTACCTTCGAACAAAGAAGCGAAGCCTGTCACACGACAGAGACACCAAATTCGAAGCCTACACTCTACCTTCGAAAGGAGCAAGCTTCGAAAAGAGAGGCGAAGACTGACACGCCACAAAGAAATCAAAACAAAGCCTAGCAGAAAGACAAGCTTCGAAGCCAACTTCGAAACTTAACGAAGTGTGGACTTCGAACAGCTAGGGCCGGAGTACCTTCGCAACGTCGCTCGAAGTATGCGATGCTGTCCGTTCAGAAAATACTTCGAAGCTAGCAACACAGGACACAAAACAAGGTTCGAAGTTTGAACGAAACCTTCGAAGGTGTTAGATCGAAGCCTGCCTCACGGAGCTGAAAGGCTTCGAACAGAGAAGGATGACTTCGCCATAAAACAGCCAGAAAAGTTTCTAGAGCCTGTTAACTTCGATCGAAAAGCTGCGCAGTAGAAAGTAAAAAGATGGCACAGTGTACTGTAGCTACAGTAGCAGTACTACTTGCAACAGCAAGAACTAGTACTACTTCTCACGAAGAACACACGCATAGAGAAGCTTCCGAAGCCTTGTTGGGGGAGTATATTTCCCTCACACAGGGGCCAAATGACATCAGCCTCCGACAGCCTTCGGCCCAGAGCCAGGTTCTGTCGGAGCCTGTTTTCTTTGAGTATTACTTCCAGGTCCCAAGATGCTTCCCGAGGCCTGTAGCTTCGAAGCCCCCCAAACCAGGAGGTCCGGCTCGAAGCCCGTAGTTGAGCCAGGTTCGGAGGCCACCCTCCGGAAGCCAAGCCCGGAGGCCACCCTCCGGAGTCCAGTCCGGAGGCCACCCTCCGGAGTCCAGTCCGGAGGCCACCCTCCGGAGTCCAGTTCGGAGGCCATCCTCCAGGAGCCAAGCCCGGAGGCCACCCTCCGGAGTCCAGTCCAGAGGCCACCCTCCGGAGTCCAGTTCGGAGGCCATCCTCCAGGAGCCAAACCCGGAGGCCACCCTCCGGAGTCCAGTCCGGAGGCCACCCTCCGGAGTCCAGTTCGGAGGCCATCCTCCAGGAGCCAAGCCCGGAGGCCACCCTCCGGAGTCCAGTCCGGAGGCCACCCTCCGGAGTCCAGTTCGGAGGCCATCCTCCAGGAGCCAAACCCGGAGGCCACCCTCCGGAGTCCAGTCCGGAGGCCACCCTCCGGAGTCCAGTTCGGAGGCCATCCTCCAGGAGTCAAGTCCGGAGGCCACCCTCCGGAGTCCAGTCCGGAGGCCACCCTCCAAGGGCCGAAGCCCGGAGGCCGCCCTCCGGAGCCAGGTCCGGAGGCCGCCCTCCGGAGCCGAGTCCATACCAGGGGCCCCCCGCCCCTGGAGTGTCGTTTAGCCGGTCAAAGCCTGGCGCAGCCTGACACGCCAGTAAAGCTGTAAAGTTGTCTGGCACCTTTTGTACCGTAGCTAAGCTCTTTTTCCCCTCTCTGCCCCTATGAACCAAGGGCTCATAGGGGGGCATTCCAGTCTTTTCCTCGGGCCTGCGTGCCTATAAAAGCAGGGCCAAGCCCTTGTAGCGGGGGACAGGCTCCAGGGGGCCATGAGACCCTGGAGTTATCCTCTCCACATCAAGGCACACCATGCCAAATCCACTACAAACTGGACGTAGGGTTATTATCCCCTAGGGGAGGCCCGAACCAGTATAAATTCTATCTCTCCCTGCGAGGACCCATCGAGGTTCATTCTCCATATCATACTCCACCACAGAAAAACCTGCTGGAACTAACGCAATTGTTCCAACAGTTGGCGCCGTCCGTGGGGACCTTAGTCCTAGAAGCTAAGTTCTCTACCACTGCCTGCAACCCGAAGTGCGCCCGAGGGGGGAGCATCGAGGCTTTCTCGCTTCGCGCACCCTCCGGCAAAGGGCTTCGAGGGCAGATCGAAGGCCACCTTCGCCTTCCTCCATCCTCCGCAGACCGGAGCCCACTCTCCGGCAAGGGGCTCCGCTCCACGTTTCAAAGGTCATCGGAGCCCGAGGGCTACAAGGTAAGTACCGCCCGAAGCCTTACTTCGATGCACCAACCTGCAGTTACATTAACATAAGCTCGAAGCCATGCTTCGCTTTATTCAAAAACCGAGGCCACGCTTCGCCTTGTTCAAAAACCGAAGCCATGCTTCGTCTTATTTAAACCCGAAGCCACGCTTCGCCTTATTTAAAACCGAAGTCTTGCTTCGCTTTATAAAACCCGGAGTACCCCTCCGAAGGCTACACAGTGCCCCCGGGCCCGTAGCAGTGGGCTAAAAGGACTCCGGGCCACTGGCCCGACGCGTCCAGGGATTCCGGGCTCCGCGCCCGAAGCATCCCAGGGATTCCGGGCTCCGCACCCGAAGCATCCCAGGGTCGAAGGTGACCCAGAGTCGAAGGTGGCTCAGAGTCGAAGGTGGCTCACATTATCGCAGGTTCGGTGAATCCACACCAATTATCCTTCTCATTACAGGACCAAGCTCCGAAGCCCAGCTTCGTTACCCAAGCACGCTCCGAAGCCCTGCTTCGCGTGTTAATATAATATACGCCCGAGCGTCTCGAAGTCTTATTTCGCTAAAATCTAAGTGCGTTCCAGAGCCTCGCTCATGCACAACATCCAAATCCTAGCGTGCCGAAGCATGCCTCGCTAAACTTGGTTATGCCAGAGCCCTGCTCCGCACCAAGTTAGCGCGTACGGAGCCCAAAAGAGGGCTCCGCTCAGTGAATTTCAGCAGCCGAAGCATTGCTTCGCACCCAATTAAGGCATTCGAAGCCCAAAGGGGCCTTCGCTTGAATAAAACTTCATGCATCAAGCCGCCAAAAGGCGCACCCTTCGCATCTTTTATTTTTTGCCCGTACCAGCAACAGCTAAGTCCCTAACTGCCACGTGCAAAGGGGGGAAGCATATATGCGAGGTGTGCGAATGTAAGGTACAGTACGAGCGTGACAAGCTAAGCGTTCAAAACCAAACAATGCGAAGCATACAAACGAAGTATGCAAGTATAATAAACTCCGTTCATTAAGAGAATTGAGAAGTATGTTACAAATATACTTCGAAGACAAAACTACGAGTAATCTGTATCTAAGCCTAAGAAGAACCGAGTGCGAGGCCCCGTCCCTCGCTTGCCTCTCCTTCGGCGGGGACCCCCTCGGCTGGAAGTTGCCTCATCGGAGCCCGCTCTCCCTCGACCGGCTCGTCCAGGCTCCGAAGCCCGCAGGCTTCGGCTTCCGCTTTGCAGGTCGCTCCAAGTTCGCGAAGCAGGCGGTGCCGTATCGAAGGCAGAAAAATCTAGGGCTTCGTCGCTCGCTAAGGCCGCTCGCGGAGGCAAAGGTAAAGAACCTTGAAGGGGCTCCGTCTTCACAGCGGCTAGCAAATCCTGAGCTATTTCGGAGATGGCTTCGCCCCGAGGCCCCCTCGGCAGCTTAAACCGAGGGGGGCCTTCGGACCTAGCTACTTCAAGGATCGCCCACAGCTGTTGAAGCTCTTCAGAGTCCTCGAGGACTTCGAGGTCTACGCTCGAAGGCTGAGCCTGGGCAGGTATAAAAAACCCCCGCATTCGTATTAATGAACTGATAAGTCTTTACAAGCCTACAGCTAGGTATTACAAGGAAGCCTAAGGAGATCTACACCTTCGGAGGCGGAGGCGTCGAGGTCGAAGGCTTGTCCGGGTCAGTGGGCCCCTTGAACCGGCGTTGTCGGAGGGCCTTCATAAGGTCAAGGACTGCCTCGCAGCCTTGCTCCTTCCAGGGATCCTGCAGCCGCCGCCAGGCCCCGCGGACTTCGCCCGGAGGCGTCACCAAGTGCGGACCCCCGAAGGCCACAGGGGCCACGGAGGTTGCCGCCCGAAGGTGGTCACACCCCGCGGCGTGGAGCATGTGCAACACTCCTTGACCGGCGACGCGACCGGCCATGAGAGCGAAGCCTGTCAGCGCTTCGTCCGCAATCGAAGCCGCCGTCTTCAAATAATCGGCGCGGTCCCCAATCGGGTCTTGGTCGCCAAACTCCGGAGCCCGGCACTCGGTCCCTATTTTCTCAAGGACCTCGGTCAGGCTCTGGGTGGCCTCGCCAAGGTTGGCCACGACGAAGCTCTCGAGGTCCCGAGCCCGTTGATGGAGCTCTTCGATCTCCTTCGCCTGTCGGGCCTCGGCATCCTTCGAAGCCTGGAGCTCCGCGCGAAGCCGAGCCGTCTCCGAGGCCAAGGCCTCCTTCGCCTCCTTCGCCTCCGCAGCCGAAGCTTCGGCCCGTTTCCGCCCCTCGGCTTCCTCTGAAACCTCGCGGCGAAGGGCCTCCTTCTCCGCTACGAGGCGCTCCAACCGCCTGTCGGCAGCAGTCGAAGCGGCTGCGTTCAGTGCGAAGGCCTGCAGAAGTTGAAGAAGTCATAAGTACCAAGGAAAAGCTAACATATAGTTCGAAGTTGCAAGGGGCTTCGCTCACCCGCAGGAGGACTTCGTTCGAGCTGACGAAGAGATCCGCGGGGTCCTGGTGGCTAAGCTGGGCCACCAAGTCCCCTTCCTCCGCAGAAGCGCAAGCCTCGCGGAAACCGCGGATCGCCGCCACCGTCACACCTCCCCTCGGCTTGAAAGGGTGAATCACGGCAACGGTCCCCTCCGCGGGCTTCGGCGAAGCGGGGCTCAAGCCCACCACGTCGACATCTTCTTCGCCTCGAGGGTCCACGCGGCCCCCGCCGCCTTCGCCGTCAGACGAAGCGCTCCCGGACTCCGACTCGCTGCTGCTGCTGCTGCTGCTGCTGCTGCTGCTGCTCGAAGCCTCCGCGGGCTCCGCCTCGGCGGACTTCGACCCGCCTTCGCCGGCCGGCTTCGCCGCAGCGGGCCTCGCATCATCTTCGTCCTCTGCGAAAAGCCAAGTCAAAACCTGCATATTGAAGAGAGGCTTGCAAAGAGAAAAAAGGGTTCACCATCATCAGAGATCTCCTGGAAGGAACCAGGGGCTAAGTGTGTCCTCCAGCTCCCTCGCTGCGAAGCTGGCGCATCCACCTTCGCGCCCGAAGTTGGTTCCGCCGGAGCATCAGTGGCCTCCCTGGCAGCCGGAGTGCGCGCATCGGCCTCCTCTTCCGAAGCCCTCGCCGCCAGGGGCTTCGCGGCCTTCTTGGGGGTCGGAGTAGCTGCGGGCTTCGCCGCAACCTCCCCCGAGGCGTCCGCTTCGTCCTCGTCCCCCCTCTTCCTCTTGGCTCCGGCCGACGAGGCAGCCAGGTGGGCGAAGTCCGGCAGAGCAGGGAGCCCTCCGAGGCCAAGCGCGGTCCACACTCTGTTCCAGCGCTCCCAGGACCCCACCAGGGCGAGGCGCTGGTTCTGCTCCTCGGGAGTCGGAGTCCCGACGACTCGGTCCGCCGCCGCGATGGCCTCCTCCGGGGTCCTCATGTCGAGGTCGGCTACGCGAAAAGGTTGAAGTTAGGAGCAAAGTATTCTAAGTATTAAAAGCAAGAAGAGCGCGAAGACTTACAAAAGCGGTCGAAGGCCAGCTCGCTGAGTTCACCTCGACCCGAAGCCTGGAAGAGACCCTCCGGCCAAGAGCGCGCGAGGGGGCTTAGCCGAAGGGTGAGGAACTCCTCTGCGAGGTCCCTCATGCTCATCTTCGCTGCCACCCTTCGGAGCAGCGAGATCCTCGATTGAAGGAGGCCTTCGCTGGTCTTCACCACCCCTTCGCGCCGATACAAAATATGGGCGTTGGTGCTCCGAAGGGGGGAGTTGGCTCCGACGGAGGCATAGAACCACTCTTGGTCCCACCTCGAGTGCCACTTGTTGTTGACGGCCCTCGCCGGGAAGGCGTCCTGATACTCCTTCCGAAGCTGAAAATTGGCGCTGCCGAAGGCCAGCGCCCTCTTGACGCGGTCCGGCCCCTCCCGCGGCTTCGGTTGGCAGTTGGCATCATGGAGGGCAACGAAGACGTCCGCGCGGCCCTCGCAGCCCTCGGCCCTCATGGCCCACTCAAAAACGGCTAACCTCGCCACGGCGTTGGGCGAAAGCTGTGGAAGCTCGAGGTTGTAAGCCTTGAGGACTTCGCTCAGCATCCCCACTGCTGGCAGACCGAGGCCGGCCTCGAAGAAGGCCTCGAACACCACCACCTCGTCGGCGCGAGGCCTCGGCTCAGCCTCCGACTTCTCCGGGACCCGAAGCTGGATCTTCGCCGCAATTTTCCCTTCGCAGGCCCTTCGGACCGACTCCTCCGTGGAGATCGAGGCCCTCATCTCCAGGGTCTGCTCGAACTTGTCAGAGGGGGTCCGAAGGTCCCTCGGCCCCATCCGCCTGGGCGCAGTCTTCGCCGCCGCAGCCGCCGCCGCCTGCACCTGGGCGGAGCCCGAGCTCGAGCCCAAAGCAAGAGGCTTCGCCACCGCCTTCTTCGGCATGTCGCTGGGACTTCGGCGCGAAGAGCTAAAGCTAAGCGAAGGGGGGGGGGCTCGGAGCGAAGCTAGAAGAGGAGCAGAGCGAGGTTTGCAAGGCAACAAGAAGAGAACAAATGAAGGTGTGCCGAAGCCGCACGCGGTAAGTCTCTATTTATAGGCGCGGTGAGAATTCCAACCGTCGTGGGCCGAACCCACCGCCAGATGGGCCCTCAGCAAAGGCGAACCGGCCCAGAGCAAGGTAACGGTAACATTTTCGACCGTTGCGGAGCCGCGCGGGCTCCCCGAGCCCCGAGGCCGTTCTGACGGTAAGCGCGGGCATTTATTGCTCCCGGATGTCGAGGCCGCCCTCGGTCCAGGCGCCGAAGGTATGTTTTCTCTGTAGTTATGTTTCCAGGTCATTTGTCCTAAGGACGCGTGCACCCCTTCGTTCCGAAGGCCTACACGCGAGGGGCTACTGTTGGGGGAGTATATTTCCCTCACACAGGGGCCAAATGACATCAGCCTCCGACAGCCTTCGGCCCAGAGCCAGGTTCTGTCGGAGCCTGTTTTCTTTGAGTATTACTTCCAGGTCCCAAGATGCTTCCCGAGGCCTGTAGCTTCGAAGCCCCCCAAACCAGGAGGTCCGGCTCGAAGCCCGTAGTTGAGCCAGGTTCGGAGGCCACCCTCCGGAAGCCAAGCCCGGAGGCCACCCTCCGGAGTCCAGTCCGGAGGCCACCCTCCGGAGTCCAGTCCGGAGGCCACCCTCCGGAGTCCAGTTCGGAGGCCATCCTCCAGGAGCCAAGCCCGGAGGCCACCCTCCGGAGTCCAGTCCAGAGGCCACCCTCCGGAGTCCAGTTCGGAGGCCATCCTCCAGGAGCCAAACCCGGAGGCCACCCTCCGGAGTCCAGTCCGGAGGCCACCCTCCGGAGTCCAGTTCGGAGGCCATCCTCCAGGAGCCAAGCCCGGAGGCCACCCTCCGGAGTCCAGTCCGGAGGCCACCCTCCGGAGTCCAGTTCGGAGGCCATCCTCCAGGAGCCAAACCCGGAGGCCACCCTCCGGAGTCCAGTCCGGAGGCCACCCTCCGGAGTCCAGTTCGGAGGCCATCCTCCAGGAGTCAAGTCCGGAGGCCACCCTCCGGAGTCCAGTCCGGAGGCCACCCTCCAAGGGCCGAAGCCCGGAGGCCGCCCTCCGGAGCCAGGTCCGGAGGCCGCCCTCCGGAGCCGAGTCCATACCAGGGGCCCCCCGCCCCTGGAGTGTCGTTTAGCCGGTCAAAGCCTGGCGCAGCCTGACACGCCAGTAAAGCTGTAAAGTTGTCTGGCACCTTTTGTACCGTAGCTAAGCTCTTTTTCCCCTCTCTGCCCCTATGAACCAAGGGCTCATAGGGGGGCATTCCAGTCTTTTCCTCGGGCCTGCGTGCCTATAAAAGCAGGGCCAAGCCCTTGTAGCGGGGGACAGGCTCCAGGGGGCCATGAGACCCTGGAGTTATCCTCTCCACATCAAGGCACACCATGCCAAATCCACTACAAACTGGACGTAGGGTTATTATCCCCTAGGGGAGGCCCGAACCAGTATAAATTCTATCTCTCCCTGCGAGGACCCATCGAGGTTCATTCTCCATATCATACTCCACCACAGAAAAACCTGCTGGAACTAACGCAATTGTTCCAACAAGCCTCAAAAATCATAGGAAACTTTGCTGTGCAAGAGAAATGAAGCCATTAAAACACTGATGTTGCTGCACACGATTTGGGAAGAGAAACTTCACTTCAACAATAAATGCAAAACAGCAACAACAGGGGCAAAAACTCCCTGGCGGCGCAAGCAGGAATAGGAGAGGAGAGAGGCAAGGCAAGAGACAAAAAGTGACCCAAAAGAGTGGAATTGATTTCAGCCAAAAGGGTGTCCAAACCCTAGGGATTGGGGTCCTATTTATAGGCTCCCAACACTAGGAACATTCTACCAGCCCCTTAGGGTTTTTACAGACGCAAGAATAAATGAAAAGACTCTACTTCCCTTAGGTATTTTTACAGACACGACTGACTGACTGTGGACCTAGAGTTACAGATGACTTATCCGGAAGCTAAGCTTTCGTAGCGACTACGGCTTCTCTTCTGGACAGTCGGATACAAGATCGACGGTTGTCAGTTTTGCGCCGAAACTGACAAAGCCTCCACCGACTTTGCACCAGGTACCCGGATTGGGCCGGCCCGACTCCGCAGCTCTCTCAGCCCGGCAATCGCTCACCGCCCGTGTACCTGAGTCAGTCCTGGTCAACAGCCCAGTGGGTCTTCTACTGCTTCTGGCCCATGTACCCGGATTGGGCCAGCCCGACTTCGCAGCCTCCTCTGCCCGACAGTCGCTCGCTGCCCATGTACCTGAGTCACACGCGGCCCATGAAACAGCAGATCTCCTCTCTTCTTCTGTCCTCTTTGACTATCGTTGACAATGACTCATCACTTCTAGAGCCATGAGGCCCACGCTATTCAGCATGGCTCCTCAATCTCCCCATTGATGAGTGCATTGTCAACATTCCTCTTCTTCAGCTCTTCAGCACCTGTGAACAAATGTGGAAACACGAAAACAAAAATACAAGAAAACAAAGAAGAAGAAAATAAGGTAAAAAGTTTTAACCCTAATGACCAAAAGCCGAACAAAAGCAAGAAGCGGTCATTATGGTTAACCAAAACGTAAAAGCTCAAAATGAGTGCGATTTCAGAACAACAAGGATATCAACAGAGTAAAAACTCCCCCTTAAACTCTGATCCCAAATTTTCTCCCCCTTGTTGACAAGTGAACTCATCAAGCACTCAATAGAGACACAGACTCCCCCTGAAATGCAACTCCCCCTCAAAATATGCAGTGAATTCAACTGAAGTGCAGAAGGAGTGTAGAAAGGATGCTTCTCAGATATGATTGACTGCAATTACAACATCTAACAGATACGGCAAAATACATACTGTAACGATATATGGCATGATCAGTGCAACAGATGATATCTAAAGAAAGTCATTTGCACGCATTTTTTCAGTTTTTGCAAACAAAAGCATCACCACATTTTCCAGTAAACAAGCAAGGTAAAGCATGAGATGCAAAAGCTATCTGATATCTACCAAGATAAGCATTATCCAAAACAAAGTGCTTCAGCAAACTTGTTATCATTTCATTTTTCAGGCTTTTTCTCTTTCCTTTTTCAATTTTTTTTGCCAGGGGTTATTTGCATGTCAAACCTTATGCTGACCGACCAAGTCAAGCCTAGGCCAGAACTGGACCATCAGAAGCTTAAGACATTGGTCTTGGCATACACTACACTATCCTAGTTCATACCAAAGTGCTATGGTATGCAGTCCAGAACAATGTAATGCGACAAAGCAAACCCACCTGGATCTTTTCAGGTTATGCATAAAAAGTGATGGAATTTACATTTTTCTTGATTTCTATCATTTTTAACGCACATTTCCATGTTTTAAAGCAGAAAGATGTCCAAGTTGCATGTTTGCATCTAAGTCAGGAACTAGCTACCAGGCATGTTAACAGATAGCAAGAACATTCAGCCTACGCATGCTAGTTACCAGAAGCAATGGTGATCATTTTTTTAATTTTAAAGCATAAAAGCCATGCATATGACAGATATCAGCATATCATTTGAACTGAAGCAAAGCATGATCATCGACAAGTAATCAAAAGCATGTACCAGCTAGAATACGTAAAGCAGTTCAATCATATAACAGAAGCAAGCTCAACAGTGTGATATGTGAATATGCAAGATATGAACACACACAGAAAGACTCAAGAAAAGAGTAAAGAAGAAAGAAAACTGACGCAAAATATCCTAAAAAGGATACACAACACCCAAATCCCCTCGTAAACGCTCAAAGGTAGACTAATCTAGGGGTTTGGTGAAAATGTCAGCCAACTGATGATGGGTATCAACATGAACAAGGTCAATGACACCTTTCTCATATTGATCCCGCAAGAAGTGAAAGCGCACATCAATGTGTTGTCGCAAAACAATGGAACCCTGGTAGGAAAGACCAACCCAAAATCTCGTAAAGTGGAAATCATCCAAACCAATTGTGAGCAGCAGCTAGCAGCAGCTACGTACTCAGCCTCTGTGGTCGAAAGGGCAACTCAAGATTGCTTTCGAGAAGACCAAGAGACAAGAGAAGAACCAAGAAACTGGCAAGTACCGGAAGTCGACTTGTGATCCAACTGGCACCCACCAAAGTCGGCATCCGAAAATCCAAATAAATCAAGAGATGATGATGCTGAATAATAAAGACCGAGATCGGGCGCATAAGTGAGATACCTAAAAATGCGCTTGACAGCCTGCCGGTGAGACACGCGTGGTGAAGACTAGAAGCGCGCGCAAAGTCCCACGGTGAACTGTATGTCTGGTCTTGTTGCCGTTAAGTATAACAGCGAACTGATCATCCCTCGAAACTCCCTTTCATTGACCTTGACGCCACTCTCGTCCTTGTCCAGACCCCCAGATGTGCCCATCGGGGTCATCTGCGGCTTCAACTCACCACCAAAGTCAAATTTCTTAAGCATGTCGCGAGTGTACTTACCTTGGTGGATGAAGGTGCCGTCCTTGGTCCGCTTGATCTGGAGCCCTAAGAAGTACTTGAGCTCACCCATGAGGCTCATCTCAAACTCGCTGTGCATCTGCTCAGAAAACTTGGACACAAGAGAATCAGTAGTACCACCAAAGATAATATCGTCCACATAAATCTGAGCGACTAAGAAATCTGAAGCATCTCTGAGCAAGAAAAGAGTTTTATCCACAGAACCCATCACAAAGCCCTTCCCCAACAAAAATTGCTTCAATCGGTCATACCAAGCCCTAGGATCTTGCTTCAACCCGTATAAAGCTTTGTGCAACTTAAAAACATGTCGAGGAAACTTAGAGTTCTCAAAACCGGGGGGTTGCCTAACATAAACCTCCTCTTCTATGTACCCGTTCAGAAAAGCACTCTTAACATCCATTTGAAAAAGCTTAAAACCCTTCAAAACGGCAAAAGCTAGAAGAATACGAATGGACTCAAGACGGGCAACAGGAGCGAAGGTTTCTTCAAAGTCAATACCTTCCTTCTGGCAATAACCCTGGGCAACTAGTCGAGCCTTATTGCGCACCACAATCCCATCTTCACCTTGTTTGTTCTTGAACACCCACTTGGTGCCTATGGGGTTGCATCTTGGTGGCGGCTCAACTAGTGTCCAAACCCGATTACGGACAAAATTCTCAAGCTCTTCTTGCATAGCATTAATCCAATTAGAATCAGAAAGAGCATGAGAAATATCTCTGGGCTCAAAAGATGCAACAAACGCAGATTCAGCAAACACAGCAAGAGAGGCAGAAGAACGCAAAGTTCTCTCAGTCAAATCACCAATGATGAGCTCTGAGGGTGATCACGCTGAACTGCTCGGGTTCCCTGGTGATCCGAAGTCACCTCACCGGAGTCAGCAGCTGGCACATCTGGACTCGACTGAGGGGGCTCGATCGAAGTGGAAGAAGTGATCAGAGGTCCGCCCTCGTCCTCAGTCGAAGTCTCAGAAGGTGTGGGCTTTACGGGGGGTACAGAAGGCCCACCCTCATCAGTGGTTGGAGTGTCATCATCTTCCTCGAAGATGGACTCTCCGAGCTCACCATCAGAAGGCTCAAAAGAAGGAGTCAAAGAAGGCAAGGACTCATCAAATGAAACCTCACAGGTCTCGACAAGCAGCTGGGATTCGAGGTTCCAAACACGGAAACCTCGAGAATGCAATGCATAACCAAGAAAAACACCATCCCAGCAACGAGACTCAAACTTGTCCAAATGCCCTCCCTTCTTGAGCACAAAGCACTTGCAGCCAAACGCTCGCAAGTGGCTCACCTTGGACTGTCTGCCAAACCGCAGTTCATATGATGTCTTACCAAGGTAAGCTCTAAGAAAGATGCGGTTGGCCAGATAGCAAGCCGTGTTCATGGCTTCAGCCCAAAAACACCTAGGAGTCCTGTGCTAATCGAGCATCGTCCTGGCCATCTCGACTAGCGTGCAGTTCTTTCGTTCCACAACGCCGTTCTGTGGGGGAGTGTAAGGAGAAGAAAACTGGTGGTCCAGACCCTGATCACTACAAAAGCTAACGAACTGAGAGTTCTTGAACTCAGAGCCGTTGTCGGAGCGAATTGCTCGCATCCGACCATTGTTCTCATTCTTCAGCTTCAAAATCAGGTCATGAACAAACCGAAAAGTTTCATCCTTAGACTCCAAAAAGAAAACCCACGAGAATCGAGAAAAGTCGTCAACAATCACAAGTGCATACCACTTCCCACCGACTGAATGTACCCGAGCTGGACCAACAGTGTCCAAGTGTAAAAGCTCGCCCGGATACGAAGTCATCACCTGAGTCACAGGTGAGTGAGAAGCGGCAACCATTTTCCCATGACGACAGGGATGGCAGACTAGATCCTTCTCCATCTTAAGCTTGGGCAATCCTCGGATAAGGTCCATAGAGCTCAATCTGACTAGCAGATCAAAACTCAAATGACCTAACCTCCTATGCCACTTCCAGAGCTTAGAAGAAGATCCAGCTATCAAACAGCGAGAAGGGCCAAAAGAACTAGAGAAGTCAATTCGAAAAACTTTACCAAAAGGTAAAATCTGGCAAACCAAAGACCCTCTAGAATCAATCACAAAAGAGTTACCCTTCTTAAAACGCACTTCCAAACCATCCTCAAGAAGTTGCGAAACAGAAATCAAATTGAAGTTCAAATTCTTAACCAAGGCAACATTCTTCAAAGAGAAATGATCTGAAATGCGAATTGAGCCAATGCCACTTACTTTCCCTTGACCACTGTTCCCGAATGTGATGTACTCTTTGGAGCTCGGGGGAGTGAGACTGGAAAACCATCTGCGATGTCCCGTCATGTGGCGAGAGCATCCTAAGTCCATGATCCAAACATCCTCCAGTCCCCGGTCCTGCACAATCAGTGGCTGTAAGTGGGAGCAAATGGTCCGGCACCAGGTTTAGCAAAAGAGCTAAACCAGTGTCGAGCCATCTGCTCAAAAGATGGAAAGCGAAAACCATCAAAAGAGTTTGGACCAAAACGCGGCTCAAAGCGCGGTCCTCGGTTCTGCCTAACCCTGCGGCCACGAGGTCCAGGACCGTAGCCAACACGGCCTGGAACTCTGCCGGAACAAACACCACCAACTGGAGCACGGGCAAGAACGCCGTCTCCTCTACCACCACCTACAAGACGCGGCCTGGCCTCCAGCCTCTCCCCGCGCCGAGGAACACGCCGTCTACCACCCTACTGGTAGAACTGCTCCTGATCACTACGAGCCCTCTCTGCTCTCTCAACCCGCTTCCTTCTGAAGCAGAACTCCGCAAGATGCCCGTCTCTCTAACAGTACTCACAATGATAGGTGGGCTTCTTGGGATGTGGTTGAGGCTTGGGATGTTTGGGCTTGGTGGTGTTGGGTGTAGTCTTCTTGGGTTGAGAGGGTCCAGGAAGAGAGTCTAGAGAAGAGTGAAGGTGTTTGGGCTTAGGAACCCAGATAGGCTTCTTGGGTGGAGCTTTGGGTGGTTCATGAATCACCCCATCCTTGGGCTGACAAGCCTGGGAGGACTCAGTGGAGTGAGTCTTGGGGTATCTCTGCTCAGGAGTCATTTTACTCCACTCCACTGCCCGGCTAATGGCACTCTCAAAGTCAGCCTTGGTGTAGGTGTAACCTACCCCAAACCCATCCTGCCTCTTGAACTGCTGGATCATCATGCCAAGTTGTGGCTCTCTGGCACTGATCCAACTCAGGATAGAACGGAGGTAAAAGTTCTCATTCTGAGAGTCTGCTAGCTCCTCTCTCAAGGAAGCTAGAACCTCCACCTGAGACAAGCAGGTCTCACACTCACTCTCCACTTGGACAGACTTTTCGGCTTTCAGCTTGATCAACTCCATTCTAAGAGACAGACAGTTCTCACAGATAGTGGGTGGAACTGACAATGTCTCAAGCTCTAGCCTAGTCTGCGCAAGCTCAGCTCTCAACCTCTCCAAATCACCCAACTATTCATCGCCCTTGGATTTCAGCTCAGCTAAGACAGCCAGATGAGATGAGCAATCTACACAGGGTGCGACGACAGTGGCTTGAGCATCTTTCAGCTCCAGCTGAGCGCTTTCAAGCTCAGTGGCCAAAGCGTCCCTCTCATCAACCCTTTCTGTGTACCTGGACTTCAGAGTCGACAGGTCACACAGAAGCACCTCACACTTCGGGCACTCACTGCTATCACCCAAGCAAGGGGAAGAAGATAGACTCTTGATTCTGCCGTTGGCCACGGCAAGCTCACTCTCTAACTCGTCTATCCTCTTCTTAGCCCCCCTAAGCAGTTTTTCCCGATACTTTAACTCTTGACGATTGCTCTCAAGTAAATCAACAATTTCTCGTTCATAAGATGATACCTTGTTGTCGTCGTCGGAGTCGTCGGAGGTGCTCTTTTCTTCCTTATCCCCAAGAGCCATTGAGCAGAAGCTCTTGCGGGATCTTCGGCGCTGGTGTGAGCGGCTCTTCGGCTTGTCTCCGAAGGCCATGAAGCAGAGGCCCGCCGGATCGTCCTTGTCCTTCCCCTTCCTGATGGCGATCTCCTCATCGCTTGAGCTCGATGAAGAGGAAGAAGACGTGGACTGCTTGGAGTAGCTCTTCTCCATCTCGGCGAAGAAGGCCTTGTCGCGCTTCTTGTTCTCTCGCCGGTAGTCCTTCAGGGCCTTCTTGAAGAAACGAGTCTTTGGCTTGCCCTTGTTGAAGGATGAACTCTCGTGCTTGCCGGAGTCATGGAAGCTGCCACCGGTGCCCTTCTTGTATCCATTGCGCTTAGGGCAGTCGGTGATGAAATGCCCTGAATCACCACATTCAAAGCATCCGGATTTTGTGCCATGTCTTTTGAACATTCTCTTATCATAGACACGACGCACCCGGTTGTTAAAAAGACACAAATCATCATCTCCCAATAACTCTAGCTGGTCCTCAGTGATAGACATCAAAGAGAACCCAGCACAACTCACAGAAGAGGGATCAACAGAAGGTGTAGCAAGGGCCAGGGATTTTGATCCAGAACCAGTGAGATTTGATCTCAGCTGGATATCTACCTCAGTGGCCTTCAGCTTGCTAAACAACTCAGAAATGGTCAAGGTATCGTAAGAAGTGCTCTCAACGATAGAGGATACCTTGATCTCCCAGATCTTTGGGTCCAAGGTATGGAGAACCTTGAGCGCCTGCTCGTGATCTGAGACTAACTGAGCACCCTCAGCCTTGTTGTCCCGAAGCTTGTTTATGATCGACTAAAAACGACCAAACAAAGCCTCAACAGATTCACCCGGCTTCTGTGTGAAATTCTCATATTCACGCCGGTAGGTCTGATAGAGCCGAGCCTTGACCTGTGCTGTTCCCTCATGGTGTGCCTTGACGGTAGCCCAGATCTCTCTCGCAGTGGAGAGATGACTCACACGCTCAAACTCAGTGGGACCTAGACCAGAAAACAAAATGTTCACAGCCTTGCTGTTGCTCAGATGCTGAGCAATGATACCAGCAGTACCATGCTCAGCTACTGCAATATGACAAATGTGGTGTGAACGCAAATGTCCCAAATGTCCGAACCCTGGCTCATGAGATAGGCTCGCATGCGAGTCTTCCAATAATTATAGCCATAGGCTTCCAAGGACGGGACCTTGCCAGGAGATGTCATGGTCACTACCGGGGTTTAGAACCGGTTAAGGTATGGAAAAACCCTAACCAAGCTCTGATACCACTTGTAGGACCGAAAGTAGCGACCAGAGGGGGGTGAATGGGCGCCTTAAAAAAATTCTTTCGAATCAATGGCCTGTTCCCAATACCCAACGCACCTCAAAAGACTAAGCAGCAGAAAATAAACAGAAGGCCTAAGTCTAAGGGTATCTAACCTAGAGGCAACTGATGTTAAACAGAGAACTACTAAAGAAGTGCAACTAGGCAGATGAACACTGTGTAACAGGCCTAAACTTCCCAATGAAATGATCTAAGTATATGTAAGGTGAAATGAGAAGTTACTGTCCAAATTTGTCTCCTGTTCGGAACTTGGCGAAGCCTGCTTCGCCCGTCGAGGTCTGCTTCGGAGATGATTGTCGAAGACTGCTTCGCTGGTCAAAGCCTGCTTCGGAGGTTGGTGACGGAGCCTGCCTCGGAGGTCAGTTGCGAAGCATGTCGAAGATGCCGAAGGTATTTTGGTCTAGCCTAATACGAAGGGGCAGGGAGCGAAGTATGCTTCGAAGCGAAGTATGACAATGCCAGAGCTTGCTTCGAAGTAAGTACTTCGAAGGCAAGGCTTCGGACAACAGCTTCGAATAGAGTGCTTCGAACCTAAACCTTCGAACAGAGAACTTCGAATGCAACACACAGACGGACTACCTTCGAACAAAGAAGCGAAGCCTGTCACACGACAGAGACACCAAATTCGAAGCCTACACTCTACCTTCAAAAGGAGCAAGCTTCGAAAAGAGAGGCGAAGACTGACACGCCACAAAGAAATCAAAGCAAAGCCTAGCAGAAAGACAAGCTTCGAAGCCAACTTCGAAACTTAACGAAGTGTGGACTTCGAACAGCTAGGGCCGGAGTACCTTCGCAACGTCGCTCGAAGTATGCGATGCTGTCCGTTCAGAAAATACTTCGAAGCTAGCAACACAGGACACAAAACAAGGTTCGAAGTTTGAACGAAGCCTTCGAAGGTGTTAGATCGAAGCCTGCCTCACAGAGCTGAAAGGCTTCGAACAGAGAAGGATGACTTCGCCAGAAAACAGCCAGAAAAGTTTCTAGAGCCTGTCAACTTCGATCGAAAAGCTGCGCAGTAGAAAGTAAAAAGCTGGCACAGTGTACTGTAGCTACAGTAGCAGTACTACTTGCAACAGCAAGAACTAGTACTACTTCTCACAAAGAACACACGCACAGAGAAGCTTCCGAAGCCTCAAAAATCATAGGAAACTTTGCTGTGCAAGAGAAATGAAGCCATTAAAACACTGATGTTGCTGCACACGATTTGGGAAGAGAAACTTCACTTCAACAATAAATGCAAAACAGCAACAACAGGGGCAAAAACTCCCTGGCGGCGCAAGCAGGAATAGGAGAGGAGAGAGGCAAGGCAAGAGACAAAAAGTGACCCAAAAGAGTGGAATTGATTTCAGCCAAAAGGGTGTCCAAACCGTAGGGATTGGGGTCCTATTTATAGGCTCCCAACACTAGGAACATTCTACCAGCCCCTTAGGGTTTTTACAGACGCAAGAATAAAGGAAAAGACTCTACTACCCTTAGGTATTTTTACAGACACGACTGACTGACTGTGGGCCTAGAGTTACAGATGACTTATCCGGAAGCTAAGCTTTCGTAGCGACTACGACTTCTCTTCTGGACAGTCGGATACAAGATCGACGGTTGTCAGTTTTGCGCCGAAACTGACAAAGCCTCCACCGACTTTGCACCAGGTACCCGGATTGGGCCGGCCCGACTCCGCAGCTCTCTCAGCCCGACAATCGCTCATCGCCCGTGTACCTGAGTCAGTCCTGGTCAACAGCCCAGTGGGTCTTCTACTGCTTCTAGCCCATGTACCCGGATTGGGCCAGCCCGACTTCGCAGCCTCCTCTGCCCGACAGTCGCTCGCTGCCCGTGTACCTGAGTCACACGCGGCCCATGAAACAGCAGATCTCCTCTCTTCTTCTGTCCTCTTTGACTATCGTTGACAATGACTCATCACTTCTAGAGCCATGAGGCCCACGCTATTCAGCATGGCTCCTCATCTACCAGCCGATGGCTTGGACTCCGTATGATGTGGTTTTGGGCTCTTTTACGGATGCCTACAAGCCAGTGGCATGGACTCCGGATTATGTCAGCCCCCACGTCGGAAACTTCGAACCAATGGTTCGAAGTCCGAAAATATGATTCAGCTTTATGACACTTCCCTCTCGGTCAACCCCGTGGTTCCAGTGCGTCCACTCGGAAGCTGGAAGTTTATGAGGGGAAGGCACTATCTGAACCATATGCTTTATTAATTCAGAAGATGATTACAAGTGATTTACAAGGAGCCCTTATGCGAAGTATCGATTTAGGTGCTCCGCATGCCAAGTATGCGCTAACTCTTCACCTTCTAAATTAGCTAGTTTAAAAGAGCCAGGGCGTCCTGAACGAATAATTAGGTACGAACCTTCCAATTTATTTCCTAATTTTCCTGGCGCTATAATGCTTCGCAGAACAAGATGACCCGGCCTAAGCTCATTGATCTTAACCTTCGGGTCAAACCAAGCCTTCGTCTGCTGGTGATACTTTGATAAATTGGCCACAGCTCAAAGTCTTGTTTCTTCTGATAAATCTAGCGAAGCTTGTCTTTCTTCTTCAATCTCCGGTTCGGTGCTGCGAAGTGATCCTCCTTTGAGCTCCGTTGGAGTCATAGCTTCATCTCCGAATAGTAATCTGAATGGAGTAAAACCTGTGGACCTTGTTTGCGTAGTCCGAATGGACCACAAAATCTTCGGAAGTTCATCGGTCCACAGTACTTTTGCTAATCCTACTATCCTTCGATTTAGCCCTGACAAAATATTTCCATTGGCTCTTTCTACAGCTCCATTAGACTGAGGATGCCTCACTGCAGCAAAACATAACTGGATGCCTAGATCTTCGCAAAACTTCCTGAAAGGTTCTGCATCGAACTGTGTTCCATTATCAACTGTAAGTTGTCTAGGCACTCCGAACCGGCAAATGATATTTTTCCAAAAGAATTTATGTACATTGTTCGAAGTGATAGCTCTTAAGGGCTCTGCTTCTACCCACTTAGAAAAATATTCAATAGCTACCACTGCGAACTTTAAATTTCCCTTAGCTGCTGGAAAGGGACCAATTAAATCCATACCCCATCTGGCCATAGGCCATACCGGAGGAATAACTTGAAGAGCTGTTGGTGGGCGATGACTCCGTCGACCCATCCACTGACATCCTTGACAAGTGCGGACCAAGCTCTCCGCATCAGCTGTTATTGTAGGCCAATAAAGCCCATGGCGAAGTGTTTTTCCTGCCAAAGCTCGAGGAGCTAAATGGCTACCGCAATGTGCTTCATGGATTTCCCGAAGAATTTCTTGACCTTCGTCTTGAGATATACATCGGAGTAGAGGGGAACATACTCCGGCCTTGTATAAAATACCGTTGATTATTTGATAATTTCTGGCTCTAAGTTTCAATCTTGAAAGCTGTGGCTCTTCAAGCAAATTTGTCCCTCCTTGTAAAAGTTCCATGATTGAATTTTTCCAATCTGGACTTGGAATGCAAAGAATCTCTACAGAGGGAATTTGTGGCACCGAAGGTGTACTGAGCTCCTCATAAAAAGCTTCTTCTGGTATATCCATAGCTCCGGCTGCAGCTTTTGCTAAGATGTCTGCTTGCACATTTTCTGTTCTCGGTATACTTCGAATTGAAATACCCTTGAATTGTGCTTCGATCTTACGGATTTCTTCTAAGTATTTTGCAAGTTGTGGATGCCGAACTTGAAAGCTTTTATCTATGTGCCCTGCTACTATTTGAGAATCTGTCTTTATAAGAATTCTTGTAGCCCCTAGAGCACGTGCTTTTCGGAGTCCCAATAAAATCCCTTCATACTCCGCTATTGTTGGGGGAATATATTTCCCTTGAACAGGGGCCAAATGACGTCAGCCTCCGACAGCCTTCGGCCCAGAGCCCAGCACTGTCGGAGCCTGTTTTCTCTCTAAGTATTGCTTTCAGGTCCCAAGGTGCCTTTCGGGGGTCCAGCTCGGAGCCCCCACTTCGGGCCCTGGCGCAGGGCGCCTGAGGCCGCCCTCCGGAGCCAAGTCCGGAGGCCGCCCTCCGGAGCCCAGTTCGGAGGCCGCCCTCTGGAGCCAAGTCCAGAGGCCGCCCTCCGAAGCCTAGTTCGGAGGCCGCCCTCTGGGAGCCAAGTCCGGAGGCCACCCTCCGGAGCCAAGTGCGGAGGCCGCCCTCCGGAGCCCAGTTCGGAGGCCGCCCTCCGGAGCCAAGTCCGGAGGCTGACCTTCGGAGCCTGGTTCGGAGGCCGCCCTCCGGGAGCCAAGTCCGGAGGCCACCCTCCGGGAGCCAAGTCCGGAGGCCGCCCTCCGGGGGCCAAGTCCGGAGGCCGCCCTCTGGAGCCAAGTCCAGAGGCCGCCCTCCGGAGCCCAGTTCGGAGGCCGCCTTCCGGAGCACGCTTCGAAGCCCGCCTCCGGGGTACACTTCAAAGCCTTCTCCCCAGCCTCCACCTTCGGCGTGTCTTTTAGCTGGTCAAAGCCTGGCGTAGCCTGACACGTCTGTAAAGCTGTAATGTTGTCTGGTACCTTTGTACAGTAGCTAGCTCTGTTTCCCTGTCTACCCCTATGAGCCTAGGGGCTTGTAGAGGGTATCTTGGTCTTTTCCTTAAGGCCTGCGTGCCTATAAAAGCAGGGCCAAGCCCTTGTACCAGGGGACACACCCCAGGGGGCCATGAGACCCTGTAGTTCTCTTCTCCACACTAAGGCATACCATGCCAAATCCACCACAAACTGGACGTAGGGCTATTATCCCCTAGGGGAGGCCCGAACCAGTATAAACTCCTTCTCCCTCTGAGAGAACCCATCGAGGTTCATTCTCCACATCATACACCACCACAAGAAAACCTGCTGGAACTAACGCAATTGTTCCAACAGTTGGCGCCGTCCGTGGGGAACTTAGTCCTAGAAGCTAAGTTCTCTACCACTGCCTGCAACCCGAAGTGCGCCTGAGGGGGGAGCTTCGAGGCTTTCTACTTCGCGCACCCTCCGGCAAGGGGTTTCGGTTGTAGCTCGAAGGCCACCTTCGCCTTCCTCCATCCTTCACGCACCGGAGCTCACTCTCCGGCAAGGGGCTTCGCTCCACATTTCGAAGGCCGTCGACGCCCCAAGGGCTACAAGGTATGTACGGCCTGAAGCCCTACTTCGATGCACCAATCTGCTACTACATTAATATAAATCCGAAGCCTTGCTTCGCGAGCCATGCGCCTTATTTAAAACCGGAGCCATGCTTCGCTTTATTTAAAACTGGAGCCATGCTTCGCTTTATTTAAAACCGAAGCCATGCTTCGCTTTATTTAAAATCGAAGTCTTGCTTCGCCTTATTTAAAATCCGAAGCCCTGCTTCACTTTACGAATCCGGAGCACCCCTCCGAAGGCTACACGGCGCCTCCGGGCCCGTAGCAAATCCGGAGCACCCCTCCGAAGGCTACACAGCGCCTCCGGGCCCGTAGCAAATCCGGAGCACCCCTCCGAAGGCTACACAGCGCCCCGGGCCCGTAGCAGTAACAGGGACTCCGGGCCATGGCCCGACGCGTCCAGGGATTCCGGGTTCCATACCCGAAGCGTCCAAAGGATTCCGGGTTCTGTACCCGAAGCATCCCAGGGATTCCGGGTCCCGTACCCGAAGCATCCCAGGGTCGAAGGTGGCCCAGAGTCGAAGGTGGCTCACATTATCACAGGTTCGGTGAATCCACACCAAATATCCTTTTCACTACAGTATCAAGCTCCGAAGCCTTGCTTCATTATCCAAACACGTTCTGAAGCCTTGCTTCGCGTGTCGATATAATATACACCCAAGCGTCTCGAAGTCATACTTTGCTATAATCTAAGTGCGTTTCAGAGCGTCGCTCACGCACAACATCCAAATCTTAGCATGCCGAAGCATGCCTCGCTAGGCTTGGTTGCGCCGAAGCCCCGCTTCGCACCAAGTTAGCACGATCGAAGCCCGAAAGAGGCCTTCGCTCAGTAAAATTCCGAGCAGCCGAAGCCCTGCTTCGCACCAAATTAAAGCGTTCGAAGCCCAAAGGAGGACTTCGCTTAAATAAAATTCATGCGTCGAAGTCACCGAAAGGCACACCCTTCGCATCGTTTATTTTTTGCCCGCACCAGCAACGGCTAAGTCCCTAGCTGCCACGAGCAAAGGGGGGAAGCATGTATGCGAGGTGTGCGAATGTAATACGCAGTACGAGCGCGACAAGCTGAAATGTTCGAAGCCAAACAATGCGAAGCATACAGACGAAGTATGCAAATATAACAAACTCCATTCATTATATATTGAGAAGTGTGTTACAAACATACTTCGGAAGCAAAACTACGTATAATCTGTATCTAAACCTAAGAAGAACCGTGTGCGAGGCCCCAACCCTCGCTTGCCCCTTCTTCGGCCAGGGCCACCTCGGCTGAACGTTGCCTCGTCGGAGCCCGCTCTCCCTCGAGCAGCCCGTTCAGGTTCCGAAGCCCGTAGGCTTCGCCTTCCACTTTGCAGGTCGCTCCAAGTTAACAAAGCAGGTGGTGCCGTATCGAAGGCAGAAAAGTCTAAGGCTTCGTCGCCTGCTAAGGCCGTTCGAGAAGGCAAAGACGAAGGGCCCTGGAGGGACTCCGTCTTCACAGCGGCTAGTAAATCCTGAGCTACTTCGGAGATGGCTTCACCGTTAGGCCCCCTCGGAAGCTTAAACCGAGGGGGACCTTCGGACCTAGCTACTTCGAGGATCGCCCACAGCTGTTGAAGCTCTTCGGAGTCCTCGAGGACTTCGAGGTCTACACTCGAAGTCTGAGCGTGGGCAGGTATGAAAAACCCCCACATTCATATTAATAAGCTGATAAGAGTTTTTACAAGCCTGCAGCTAAGTATTACAAAAGACCTAAGGAGATCTACACCTTTGGGGGCGGAGGTGCCGAAGTCGAAGGCTGATCAGGCACAACAGGCGCTTTGGCTCGGCGATGTCGAAGGGCCTTCTGGAGGTCGAGGACTGCTTCGCAGCCTTGCTCCTTCCAGGAGTCCTGCAGCCGCCGCCAGGCTCCGCGAACTTCGGCCGGAGGCATCACCAAGTGCGGACCCCCGAAGGCTACTGGGGTCACGGAGGTTGTCGCCCGAAGGTGGTCGCACCCCGCGGCATGGAGCATGTGCAGCACCCCTTGGCCCGCAACGCGACCAGCCATAAGAGCGAAGCTCGTCAGCGCTTCGTCTGCTATCGAAGCCGCGGTCTTCAAGAAATCGGCGCGGTCCCCAATCGGGTCCTGATCGCCAAAATCCGGAGTCCGGCACTCGGTCCCTATTTTCTCAAGGACCTCGGTCAGGCTCTGGGTGGCCTCGTCAAGATTGGCCACGACGAAGTTCTCGAGATCCTGAGCCCGTTGGCGGAGCTCCTCGTTCTCCTTCGCCTGTCGGGCCTCAGCATCCTTCGAAGCCTGGAGCTCCGCGTGGAGCCGAGCCGTCTCCGAGGCCAAGGCTTCCTTCGCCTCAGCAGCCGAAGCCTCGGCCCGCCTCCATTTCTCGGCCTCCTCCGAGACCTCGCGGCGAAGGGCCTTCTTCTCCTCTGCGAGGCGCTCCATCCGCCTGTCGGCAGCAGTCGAAGCCGCCGCGTTCAGTGCGAAGGCCTGCAGAAGCTCAAGAAACCATAAGTGTTAACCAAGGGGCAAAGTATAGTTCGAAGTTGCAAGGGGCTTCGCTCACCCGCAGGAGGATTTCGTTCGAGCTAACAAAGAGATCCGTGGGGTCTCGGTGGCTGAGCTGGGCCACCAAGTCCCCCTCCTCCGCAGAAGCGCAAGCCTCGTGGAAACCGCGGATCACTGCCACCGTCACGCCCCCCCCCTCGGCTTGAAAGGGTGAATCACGGCCACGGTCGCCTCCACGGGCTTTGGCGAGGCGGGGCTCAAGCCCACCACGTCCACATCTTCTTCGCCTCGAGGGACTTCGCGGCCCCCGCTGTCTTCGTCGTCGGACGAAGTGCTCTCGGACTCCGAGTCGCTGCTGCTGCTACTGCTGCTGCCGCTGCTGCTTGAAGCCTCCGTGGGCTTCGCCTCGGTAGGCTCCGATCCACCTTCGCCTACCGGCTTCGCCTTAGTGGGCCTCGCATCATCCTCGCCCTCTGCAGGGAGCCAAGTCAAAATCCGCATTTTGGAGCTAAGCATGCAAAAAGGGTTTACCTTCGTCGGAGATCTCTTGGAAGGAAGGTGGGGCTAAGTGTGCCCTCCAGCTCCCTCGCTGCGAAGCTGGCGCATCCACCTCCGCGCCCGAAGCCGGTTCCGCCGGAGCACCCGTGGCCTCCTTAGCAGCCGGAGTGTGCGCGACAGCCTCCGCCGCCGAAGACCTCGCCGCCAGGGGCTTCGCTGCCTTATCGGAGGTCGGAGTAGCTGCGGGCTTCGCTGCAACCTCCTCAGAGGCATCCGCTTCGTCCTCGTCCCCCCTCTTCCTCTTGGCTCCGGCCGTTGAAGTAGCCAGGTGGGCAAAATCAGGCAGGGCAGGGAGCCCTCCGAGGTCGAGCGCGGTCCATACCCTGTTCCAGCGCTCCCAGGACCCCACCAGCGCAAGGCGCTGGTTCTGCTCCTCGGGGGTCGGAGTCCCGACGACTCGATCCGCCGCCGCGATGGCCTCCTCCGGGGTCCTCATTTCGAGGGCGGCTTCACAAAAGTTGTGAGTTAGAAGTGAAAGTCTACGAAGTATTAAAAGCAAGGAAACTATGAAGCCTTACAGAATCGGTCGAAGGCCAGCTCGCTAAGTTCACCTCGGCCCGAAGCCTGAAAGAGCCCCTCCGGCCAGGAGCGCGCAAGGGGGCTGAGCTGGAGGGTGATGAACTCCTCCGCGAGGTCCCTCATGCTCATCTTCGCCGCCACTCTCCGGAGCAGCGAGATCCTCGAGCGAAGGATGTCTTCGCTGGTCTTCACCACCCCTTCGCGCCGGTACAAAATATGGGCGTTGGTACTTCGAAGGGGAGAGTTCACCCCGACGGAGGCATAGAACCACTCTTGGTCCCACCTCGAGTACCACTTGTTGTTTACGGCCCTCGCCGGGAAGGCGTCTTGGTACTCCTTCCGGAGCTGGAAATTGGCGCTGCCGAAGGCCAGCGCCCTCTTGATGCGGTCCGTCCCCTCCCGCGGCTTCGGTTGGCAGTTGGCGTCGTGGAGGGCGACGAAGACGTCCGCGCGGCCCTCGCAGCCCTCGGCCCTCATGGCCCACTCGAAGACAGCTAACCTCGCCACTGCGTTGGGCGAAAGCTGAGGGCGCTCGAGGTTGTAAGCCTTGAGGACTTCGCTCAGCATCCCCACTGCAGGCAGTCCGAGGCCGGCTTCGAAGAAGGCCTCGAACACCACCACCTCCTCAGCACGAGGCCTCGGCTCAGCCTCCGATTTCTCCGGGACCCAAAGTTGGATCTTCGCCGCAATCTTCCCTTCGCAGGCCCTCCGGACCGACTCCTCCGTGGAGATCGAGGCCCTCATCTCCAGGGTCTGCTCGAACTTGTCGGAAGGCGTCCGAAGGTCCCTCGGCCCCAGCCGCCTAGGCGCAGTCTTCGCCGCCGCAGCCGCCGCTGCCTGCACCTGGGCGGAGCCCGAGCTCGAGCCCAAGGCCAGGGGCTTTGCCACCGCCTTCTTCGGCATGTTGACGGGACTTCGCCGCGAAGGGCTAAAGCTGGCGAGGGGGGCTCGAAGCGAAGCTAGAAGAAGAAGAGAGCGAAGGTTGCAAGGCAACGAGAAGAAAGCGAATGAAGGTGTGCTGAAGCCGCACGCGGTAAGTCTTTATTTATAGGCGCGGTAAGAATTCCAACAGTCGTGGGCCGAACCCACCGCCAAGTGGGCCTCCAGTGAAGGCGAGCCGGCCCAGAGCAAGGTAACAGTAACTTTTCTGACCGTTGCGGAGCCGTTCGGACTCCCCGAGGTCGCTCTGACAACTAGCGTGGGCATTTATTACCCCCGGGTATCGAGGTCACCTTCGGTCCAGGCTCCGAAGGTATGTTTTATTTGAAGTTGTGTTTCCAGGTCATTTGTCCTAAGGGCGCGTGCACCCCTTCGTCCCGAAGGCCTACACGCGAGGGGCTACTATTGGGGGAATATATTTCCCTTGAACAGGGGCCAAATGACGTCAGCCTCCGACAGCCTTCGGCCCAGAGCCCAGCGCTGTCGGAGCCTATTTTCTCTCTAAGTATTGCTTTCAGGTCCCAAGGTGCCTTTCGGGGGTCCAACTCGGAGCCCCCACTTCGGGCCCTGGCGAAGGGCGCCTGAGGCCGCCCTCCGGAGCCAAGTCTGGAGGCCGCCCTCCGGAGCCCAGTTCGGAGGCCGCCCTCCGGAGCCAAGTCCGGAGGCCGCCCTCCGAAACCTAGTTCGGAGGCCGCCCTCCGGGAGCCAAGTCCGGAGGCCACCCTTCGGAGCCAAGTCTAGAGGCTGCCCTCCGGAGCCCAGTTCGGAGGCCGCCCTCCGGAGCCAAGTCCGGAGGCCGCCCTCCGGAGCCTGGTTCGGAGGCCGCCCTCCGGGAGCCAAGTCCGGAGGCCACCCTCCGGGAGCCAAGTCCGGAGGCCGCCCTCCGGGGGCCAAGTCCGGAGGCCGCCCTCTGGAGCCAAGTCCGGAGGCCGCCCTCCGGAGCCCAGTTCGGAGGCCGCCCTCCGGAGCCCAGTTCGGAGGCCGCCTTCTGGAGCACGCTTCGAAGCCCCCCTCCGGGGTACACTTCGAAGCCTTCTCCCCAGCCTCCACCTTCGGCGTGTCTTTTAGCTGGTCAAAGCCTGGTGTAGCCTGACACGTCTGTAAAGCTGTAAAGTTGTCTGGTACCTTTGTACAGTAGCTAGCTCTGTTTCCCTGTCTACCCCTATGAGCCTAGGGGCTTGTAGAGGGTATCTTGGTCTTTTCCTTAAGGCATGCGTGCCTATAAAAGCAGGGCCAAGCCCTTGTACCAGGGGACACACCCCAGGGGGCCATGAGACCCTGTAGTTCTCTTCTCCACACTAAGGCATACCATGCCAAATCCACCACAAACTGGACGTAGGGCTATTATCCCCTAGGGGAGGCCCGAACCAGTATAAACTCCTTCTCCCTCTGAGAGAACCCATCGAGGTTCATTCTCCACATCATACACCACCACAAGAAAACCTGCTGGAACTAATGCAATTGTTCCAACAGCTATATTATTGGTAGACTTAAAGTTGAGTCTTGCGGAGTACATTGCTCTTTGCCCTGAAGGCGAAATCAAAACTGCTCCAACACCTGCTCCGGATGCTTGGAAAGCTCCATCAGAAAAAACAGTCCAAATTCCTTCGCTTGACTTCTTCGGAGTCAAGATTGCAGGGGGAGTCCATTCTGCTACAAAATCTGCTAAGACTTGCGATTTGATTGTTGTCCTTGCCAGAAAGGATATGCCGAAGGGTGCTAGTTCAACTGCCCACTTTCCAATTCTTCCGGTGGAGTCTTTACTTCGGAGCATATCTCCCAAAGGATACGAAGTTGGTACAATTACATTATGAGCCAAAAAATAATGTCTCAATTTCCTCGAAGCCATTATCAGAGCATAAACGAACTTTTCGAGTTCGGAGTACCTTGTGTTCGCTCCTGATAATGCTTCGGACACAAAATAAACTGGATTTTGTACCAACTTCCCATTGAAATCCATTTCTCTGACGAGGACTGCATTGACAGCAGAACATGTAGCTGCAAGGTAAAGAAGTAGGGTTTCATCCGCAGTAGGCACCGTGAGTGTAGCAAGATTACTGAGATACTCTTTAATATCTTCGAAGCTTTTCTGACCCTCCAGTGTCCATGCAAAATCTTCGGACCCTTTCAATGCTTTGAAAATAGGAAAACTTCTCTCCGCAGACCTTGCCAAAAACCTGCTAAGTGCTGCCAGACGACCAGTCAGCTTTTGCACTTGCTTTAAATTTTCTGGAGGAGCCATCTTCTGTAGTGCAGTTATCTGAGTAGGGCTAGCTTCAATCCCTCTGCTTGAAACAAAATACCCTAACAACTTTCCAGCCTTAGCTTCGAAGATACATTTCTCGGGGTTAAGACGGATCCCACATGCCCGAAGGCTATTAAATGTTTCAGCTAAGTCTAGGCTATGTTGGTGCTTTAAAGCACTCTTTATTACAATATCATCCATATAGGCCTCCACATTGCGACCTAATTGATGACCTAGAGCCTTTGCAACTAACCTCGAAAAAGTAGCCCCGGCATTTCTTAAGCCAAAAGGCATTCTTACATAACAAAAGACTCTCGAGGGAGTTACGAAGCTTGTCTTGATCTCATCTTCGCGTTTCAACCATATTTGATGATAACCAGAATACACGTCAAGGAAGCTTAATAACTCCGAACCTGCAGTGGAGTCGACCAGTTTATCAATTCAGGGCATGGGGTAGGTGTCACGAGGGCATGCTTTATTCAAGGATGTGAAATCAATGCACATGCGCCACTTTCCGGAGGATTTCTTCTTGATGAAGACTGGGTTGGCTAACCATTCTGTGTGAGCCACTTCTCTGATAATCCCAGCCTTCAACAATTTTTCAACTTTGTCTTTCGCTAGAACAGCTCTTTCTGCAGACATTTTTCGGAGTCCTTGCCGAACAGGTCGGGCCTTCGGGTTTACAAGTAAACTATGTTCAATGATATCCCGATCGACTCCGGTGATGTCTTCGTCAGACCAAGCAAAGACATCTAAATTCTCTTTCACCACTTTTTCCAAGGAGGTTGCAACTTCTGGAGGTAAATCTTTACCAAATTGAAATGCATATTCTTTACCATCTTTAACAATAATCTTCGTTGCGATCTCTCCTTCAGGACTTGGTCTTGGGAAGGATTTTTTCGAAGATTCAGATGGAGCTGAAAAATTTTCTTGATTATCTTGCACATTATTCACTTGTCTTGGATCAAGAGGGGGGCCGTGACCATATTCCGCTCTTCGGGTGGTAGCTTGATCTCCGAAGACAGTAAGAACTCCTGCTTGCGTGGGCATTTTCATACACAAATAATTGTGATGTGCCACAGCTCTGAACTGGTTTAACATGCCTCTTCCGAAGATGACGTTGTAGGCATATGGAGCATCTACAACGTCGAAGATTACTTCCTCTGTTCTGGCTAACAATCCTTCTCCGAAGGTAACTTCCAGGCCAATTTGGCCATTGTTGGTGAGTTTTTTTGGTCACACGCATGGCCTGGGAGATCTGCTTAGCTCCAGTGTAGGTCCTATAATCTTAGAAAAAGAAAGGTTCATGGCATGCTAATTAGTTTGACCCTACAACTGATAAGGAATCTAGGAAAATAGCATTAGTAGCAGAGCTGATCGGCTGCCAAGCCGATTACTATGGTGAGGACAAAATAATGATGAACGAATACGTCGATCAGCCATAGGGACGATAACTACTGCGGGACAATCGAGCTGAATATTCCATCGGCCGATTGGATGAGACAATCATGGGCAAGGGCCGATGGGTATCTCCCAAGTGCGCATAAAATAGAACATGGAATTAAAGATAACCTATCGGCTTGTACTCCGATAAAAATAAATAAAATGCATTAAATAACATATCAGTACCATAGAAATCATCATAATAACAAGATTGGATCTAACCAAGATAGTAACTAGTCACGATGAACTTAATAATACTTCAAAGTATTGGCCATGCTTTATTTAGATGAACGGTATATAGCATGAAGCAGGTACAATAGAAAAAGATGTCTGACCTAACCGATGAAGCCTCAGACTATGACACCTAAATCACATCAATCTAAGAGATCAATCTGATGTAGCCTTAGACCTAGCCAATACACCAGGATAAATTGGCGACCGCACTAACCCAACCAATGTCTTCAACAGATCGATACGATGCAGCCTTAAAGAAACATTGACCCAACTAATATGATAATCAGGGTGGTGGGACTCACCTTTTCACCAGAGATTGAAAAACGATGCAGTTCAGCTCTAAGTGTTGAATCCCACCAGGGTTAACCTTGGAAAGGCAAGGGTGACGATGCACCGAGGATTAGTTGTTTGTAGGGTTCTTCCCTAAGCCTAACTAATTAGATACATATTCATAGTCCAGAGACTTGCCGTCCAAGTACTCTACATTGTAACCTATTCTAGATCATCTTTAGCTCTTCTCACTTTTATCTCCATCGGCTCCTTCATATCCGTTCACGTTACATGTCATGGATGAGCTTCTTTGACTGTACATCTTTGACTTCTATTGACCATGCGGCATCTTTAGTGGGCCTGGGCTTTACCAAATCTTGGCGTCAACATATGCCCCCTAGTTTTGAAGCATCAAAGGGGTAACCGATGCTTTGAAATTATTGGTCATCATCACCCTCTACCGTCATGTCCTTTTAGACTCCACAAGTTCTCTTTCAAATTTATCACTAGTAGCTGAAACCCTTCATCTTCTGATGCTTTATATAATGCATCAGGCATTGGATTTTCCTTCCTCCTCTTCTTATTTTTTCTTCTTCCATGAGCGACTGTGATGGATGTCACCTGGTATGATGCATATACTTTTCTTTGTGGTGTCGTCGAACTAGGCTTCATTCCACACAGTTGTGCATTGGCATCTATAAGCCAAAGATTTTGCTCTCCCGATCCTGGACCTGCAAAAATTTTGGCGTTTTGAGAATCGTACCCATTATTACCTTTTTTCGAACGTTGGATGTGATCCCAACAAATCCGCCAGGATTAGCATGGTTCAGTTCTCGAGGGGTCACCTTGCATTTTATAAGTATCTGTCGAGCACTCTCTTTTCCTTTTACGCTTTCTGCATGCGATGTGTTTTCTTCCTTTTGGGCTTATTCTACTCCTAGTGCCCTTGCAATCCGTCACACTCGTCATCATCGTCTTCTTTGCTGGTTCCGCACTTTGACGACGCTAGAATGGCCACCATCAACATGATTCTTGAGGTACGTCTTTCGCATTGTTCCCCTTTTTAGCACTAATCGATCCTTCTTGTTTTGCCTGCCATCTTTTCTTTCTTACTATTTCCCTTTTTTCTTTTTGCAGAACATGCAAAACCAGGTCCTTATTCCAATAGCCACGCATCCATCTTGTTTTTCTTTTTGGGCCCTTTGGGTGATCCTGATCCTACAAACTTCATTAATGTCGAAAATTGTCGAATCCCCTTTAAGTATTCTCCTATACATTCTTCTGACTAGAACTTCGGTTTCGAGTCTTTTCCTCCTTCTCTCCCTGGCTGGCGTGACTGGTATCTTAGGATATCGGCCACCTATCGTACCTTTTGGGATGAGATTAACATCGGATGTTGCATCGGCATTTCCCTCATTGATCCATATCAGAACGAGCCGATGCTAGCCTCCTAATGTTACTTCTTGTCCGACACATTGAATGCCTTTGTGTTTGGTCATGGGCCGATGAGTCCCACTCTGCTTGATGTTTTCTTTTCAACTTGTCTTGACATTGACTCATCGACCAATCCCTTTTCTGTTCGCTACAAACCACCCCACTATCTTAGCACCAAGTCCATTGATAGATGAGGCTGGTATATTGCGAGACATAACAAGAAGAACGGCCCCGTTGACATTTGTGAACACATTGTCTTCCTCAACCTCTAGTTGGAGAAGTTTGTTTTCTGCCTATCGGCTCTGGTCCCAACCTTTCAATTCCAGTTCTTAGCCGAACAGCTTGCTGCCCATGTACGGATTCCCATTGGTCGCTACCTTCTTGGGTTCACCAACCACCTTCTTCATCTCATATCGGTCAACCTATCAGCTAGTAATCCCATCAGCCACCCTAGTGGACCTTGGTGGTTCCTTCGACTCTGGCTTAATGTTTACACAACCGATCTTGTTGGAGGGCCCCCTCTTACTCAAATGCATTTCCCTGTCGACTTTATAGAATCAACCATTCCTACCTATCGTCATTGTCTTCCTTGGGCGAAGTGGCAACATGTTTTTCCACTTTTCCTTTGTCTCCTGCAGCGTTGTCTTCCTGCTTCAAGAGTTTTTACCTCGGGTTCTCTGATCGGCCCATATGGTTCCCCTTCGGGCATTACTTGGAGTATGAATACCCTCATTGGCTAATTCTTCCTGATGTGTTGTGGGACGAAAGATCCCTTCATATTTTTACAGCCGCAATCTTTCCTTGCTTTCTCCTTGTCAATTTCACCGATGCATGCTCTTGGCAAGACTCCTACGAGTTCTACCACTCATCAGTTTTTGTGAGGCAATTAGTCTTCAGTAAACTCCCACACCATATCTTCTTTGTCAATCAAATTCAAACTCATGAGAAAGTTAAGAGCGCCTTGGAGTGGGACCACATCTCCCATATGACCGATGGGATCCTAGCTGGTGACCTTGTTTCCTGGACATCCTGCCGAGCGTCGTCCGCCGTTTTTCACCAATGGTGGGGTTTCTGAAACAACATATCTTCAATCATTACTCATTGATTTATCAGGAAAGGCTTCACCTAGGCGATGTTGATGCGTGGCCTGAGGTGGATACTTCGATTCGTCCTTTTATTTATTTTCATCATCTTTATTCATCTCACTAACTTTGCTTCTTGCAGGAAGATGACCTTGATGCCCCCCTGGGCAATCTTTAAGAGGAAGACACCCGCACCTTTCCAATGACTGTAGAAGAAGATGAGGTCGCCGCCTCTTATGTCGATGGCACTCCACGATTGATCGTCCCTGCTAGGCCCATTGACGTAAGTTTTTCTTGTACTTGTGGTCAGTATGTGGTTAGCTTCTGTTTAATTTTTCTTGTAATTTTCATCGGCTTTGAATGCAACCGATGCTGAATCCCACAGGCTCATCTGCTCCCTAGGGCATTGCTGAGGAGGAGGATGTCGTCGCTTCTTTTGCCGATGGCATTTCGTAATCGACCATTTCTACGAGACCTGCTGATGTAAGCATTTTGCACTTGTCATCGTGACGCCGATGCTTCATGTCTAATTTCCTTTTCTTCTTTCAGTCCTTCATCCATAAATTCCCCTTCGAGGTCGGTCCTTTTCTTTTGGCCGACGAGGATGTCACAAGCATCCCTACATCAGCCATGATTCAGCTTTCCCCAGAGGTGAAGGAGGCTTTATTGGATTTGTTGCATCGCCTGGAGAGTCCGATGGAAGCCCTGGTTAATAATTCGGGCCGATAAGGGGACTGTTGGGGAAAGGTGAAGCTATGCTAGCTGGAAATTTGAAAAATTCGCCCCAAAGCCCAAAAAGCATGTGCGTATGAGATCATAGATCAGTACCTTCTAGAATAGAACACGCTAGGTGCAATGGAAGACGATGTTTAGGAAGCACGTCCTTGCCTATCCTCACTTTGTCCCAACCGTTCCTCGCCAATCCAATCAGTGAAGATGATGTAGTTGTTCACGTGATGAAGTACACGATATTCACATGTCCAGGGATGGAGTCCTTCCCACGATGGCATGCTAGCACTGCTCATGAGAAAAAGGGAGATCCTCAATCTCAGCTTTTGAGATCAAGAAAGGGAGGAGAGGAGTTCTTGGTGGCTAGGTCTAAACTATCAAAACCTTGCTCTCCAAGACCTACTCCTCCTCTCTCTATATAGGGATAAGAGTCCATGGTCGCCAGCATCTCGAAACCAACAAATCGGTTACAACAGATTTGTGCTCTAATAGATCCAATATGTTTTACCCATTGTTGGCGTAAAAGATTACGCTAACAGGTTTCTGTAGAAAAGAAACTAACAAACGAAGTGTTTGTGAAGCAAACTGTTCTAAGCCTCCGAAAGGATAATAACTTAGAATAGTTCGAAAGTGTGTATTGAATAACTTGTATTCGGTCCCTATTACAAGGTGAAATGGGGGGTATTTATAGGCCCAAACATTAAGGAAAAGACCTATTTACCCCTCTATTACAACCGACATTAAGGAAACTATTCGGTTTCCTTAATAGGTGAGGAGCCATGCTGAATAGCGTGGGCCTCATGGCTCCAGATGTGATGAGTCATTGTCAACGATAGTCAAAGAGGACTGGAATGAGAAGAGAAGACATGCTGCGTCTGGGCCGCGTGTGACTCAGGTACACGGGCAGCGAGCGACTGTCGGGCAGAGGGGCCGCGAAGTCGGGCTGGCCCAATCCGGGTACATGGGCTAGGAGCAGCAGAGGATCCACTGGACTGTTGACCGGGATTGACTCAGGTACACGGGCGGCGAGTGATTGCTGGGCTGAGGGAGCCGCGGAATCAGGCCGGCCCAATCCGGGTACCCGGTGCGAAGACGGTGGACACTTTGTCAGTTTCGGCGCAAAACTGACGACCGTTGATTTCGGATCTGACCGTCTTGAGGCGAAGCCGTAGCTGCTACGAAAGCTCCGCATCAGGACAAGTTACCTTTATTTAGGTTTTTACTATTTTGTCTTTAGGCCCACAGTCTATCAGTCGAGTCTGTAAAAATATCCTAAGGGCAGTTTAGTCTTTTCCATTTATTTTCAGCATCTGTAAAAACCCCAGGGGTATTTTTGCATTTTACCCATTTATTGGGCTGCCTATAAATAGGCCCCAATCCCTAGGGTTAGGGTTAACTCACTTTTTAATCAAAATATCAGAGTTCACTTTCCCCACAATTTTTTCCTGTGCTTAGCCGCCGCAACCGTGTTCTGTGCCTATTCATCGATTTTCTTTGTCTAGCAATCCTCCAACCAGGTGTTATTACTCTTTGCTTTCTTACAATCCAGGTTCTTGAATATCGTGCAGTTGTCTTCTGATATTCATTGATTCCGTTGCTTTGAGAAATATTAAATCCTGGTTGCCTCCGCATCTGTGTTGATTGGATTTTTACCGGAAGCCGTTCAAGTTTTTTTTGAAAATGCGTGTGCAGGAATTCTTGGTTCTTGTGGTTAGTTTTGATTATTTTCTGCAGTACAACAGTGTCCATGGATTCTTGATTGGCTGACATAGCCTAGACGTAGGTCTGCAGTATTTTGTCTTGGCTGAATCCTTCTTGCGACACAGCTAGCTAGTTGCGCCTATCTGTTCTTGAACAGAGCAGGGCAGTTCTAGCTGCTTTGCTGTTTGCCTGCAGAAGCTTGTGCGTGAATAGACTGTGTAGCAGCAAGAAAGCTTTGCTAGCAACAGCAGCTGGCAGTGTCACAACTCTATTTTTATTGCTGCAGTGTGTGTTCATTGCCTATGCAAGCTAGTTAATCTATATTGCAGAACACTTGAGTGCCTACAGCATATTGGCAGCCTGTTTGGTTCTTCAGCCTTGAGATGTGGGTCCCACTTTGTAAGGCGTGAAAGGTCTGTACTGTTGAAGCTGCTGGCTTCGTAGCTTTGCAGGCTATGGTCTGAGTTCTGTTTGTTTTTTCTTTCTTCGGCAATACTTTTCAGGCGTTGGAAGTTGTGTAAGCTCAGGATAGAATCTGCGAAGTCTGGAAAGCGAAGTGAATTCGATTTTTTTCCTGTGATCTCCGGTTCGAAGTGTCGACCGGTTTGAACTGTGATTTGGCTGATTTCTGTCGGGGCTTTGCGAGGTAGGTGCGAAGCAAGCTTCGAAGCGTGCTCTGACGAAGACCTCAATCAATTTCTCAGTGGTCCAAAGGTTGCTCATACCTCGAACCGTTGACTGTTTTCCGTGGGGTTTTTGCTGATGTTTTGCCGTACACACGAAGCTACGAATTAATTTTTTGTAGGCTTCGAATTTAAAAGCACTTCGCTGATTTCCGCACGTTTGCTTCGGTCCGTATTGCGAAGGTGGACAGCGAAGGTTGCTTGACTGTGTGTGAAGTTTTTGTTTGTCTTCTGTCTGTCGGCAGTCTGTTGCGTGGGCCCGTTAGCCTAGTACTTCGAAGACAGATAATCAGGCTTTGGCTGTTTGAAGTATACTTCGTCATGTTCGAAGTTTAGGTGCAGGATTTGACATCTTCACTTCTCCGAACTTTACTGCACCGACTTCAACACTGTACTCCGAAGTCAGCTTCGACATTGCACAGGCTTCATCAAGTACCTAACAGGAGACAACGTTGAACAGTAAGACCTATCATCTCACATAAACTCAGATTAATTACCTGTGATATTCTATCTCTATAAAGTTTGATCTGCCCATACTTTAATTGCCTTGATTAATCTGCCTTTCAACACTGTGTTGGTGTCTATTCACTTAGGACACCGATTGTTATTAGGCTAGATTATTTTTCTTGGATTAGATCTGCTAGTTTCTACTGGTTAGTAGTCGAGGTGCGTTGGGTATTGGGAGCAGACCATTGATTCGAAAGAATTTTTTAGGCGCCCATTCACCCCCCCTCTGGTCGCTACTTTTGGTCCTACAAGTGGTATCAGAGCCTGGTTAGGGTTTTTCCATACCTTAACCGGTTCTAAACCCCAGTAGTGATCATGACGTCTCCTGGCAAGGTCCCGTCCTTGGAAGCTTATGGCTATAATTATTGGAAGACTCGCATGCGAGCCTATCTCATGAGCCAAAGCTCGGACATCTGGGACATTTGCGTTCACGCTACGTTTGTCATATTGCCAGTTGCTGAGCGTGATTCTCCTGGTATCATCGCCCAGCATGTGAACAATAGCAAAGCGGTGAACATCTTGTTTTCTGGTTTAGGTCCCACTGAGTTTGAGCGTGTGAGCCATCTCTCCACTGCGAGAGAGATCTGGGCTACCCTCCAGGCACACCATGAGGGGACAGCTCAGGTCAAGGCTCGGCTCTATCAGACCTACCGGCGTGAGTACGAGAACTTCACACAAAAGCCGGGTGAATCTGTTGAAGCGTTGTTTGGTCGTTTTCAGTCGATCATAAACAAGCTTCGGGACAACAAGGCTGAGGGTGTTCAGTTAGTCTCAGATCACGAACAGGCGCTCAAGGTTCTCCATACCTTGGACCCAAAGATCTGGGAGATCAAGGTATCCTCTATCATTGAGAGCACTTCTTATGATACCTTGACCATTTCTGATTTGTTTAGCAAGCTGAAGGCCACCGAGGTTGATACCCAGTTGAGATCAAATCTCACTGGCTCTGGATCAAAGTCTCTGGCCCTTGCTACACCTTCTGTTGATCCCTCTTCTGTGAGTTGTGTTGGGTTCTCTTTGATGTCTATCACTGAGGATCAGCTTGAGTCGTTGGGAGATGATGATTTGTGTCTTTTTAACAACCGGGTGCGTCGTGTCTATGATAAGAGGATGTTCAAAAGACACGGCACAAAGACCGGATGCTTTGAGTGTGGTGATCCAGGACATTTCATCGCCGACTGCCCCAAGCGCAATGGCCACAAGAAGGGCACCGGTGGTGGCTTCCACGACTCCGGCAAGCACGACAGCTCCTCCTTCAACAAGGGCAAGCCAAAGACCAGATTCTTCAGAAAGGCCCTGAAGGACTACCGGCGAGAGAACAAAAAGCGAGACAAGGCCTTCTTCGCTGAGATGGAGAAGAGCTACTCCAAGCGGTCCACATCTTCTTCCTCTTCATCGAGCTCGAGCGATGAGGAGATCATCATCAGGAAGGGGAAGGACAAGGACGATCCAGCGGGCCTTTGCTTCATGGCCTTCGGTGACAGACCGAAGAGCCGCTCACATCAGCGCCGAAGATCCCACAAGAGTTTCTGCTCAATGGCTCTTGGGGATAAGAAAGAGAAGAGCTCCTCCGATGACTCCGACGACGACGACAACGAAAAGGTATCATCCTATGAACGCGAAATCGTTGATTTACTTGAAAGCAATCATCAGGAGTTAAAGTATCGGGAAAAACTGCTTAGAGGGGCTAAGAAGAGGATAGATGAGTTAGAGAGTGAGCTTGCCGTGGCCAACGGCAGAATTGAGAGTCTATCTTCTTCCCCTTGCTTGGGTGATAGCAGTGAGTGCCCAAAGTGTGAGGTGCTTCTGTGTGACCTGTCGACTCTGAAGTCCAGGTACACAAAAAGGGTTGATGAGAGGGACGCTTTGGCCACTGAGCTTGAAAGCGCTCAGCTGGAGCTGAAAGATGCTCAAGCCACTGTCGTCGTACCCTGTGCTGATTGCCCATCTCATCTTGCTAGTTTAGCTGAGCTGAAAGTCAAGGGCGATAAGCATCTGAGTGATTTGGAGAAAATGAGAGTTGAGCTTGCGCAGACTAGGCTAGAGCTTGAGACATTGTCAGTTCCACCCACTGTCTGTGAAAACTGTCTGTCTCTTAGAATGGAGTTGATTAAGCTAAAAGCCGAGAAGTCTGTCCAGATAGATAGTGAGTGTGAGACCTGCTTGTCTCAGGTGGAGGTACTAGCTTCTTTGAGAGAGGAGCTAGCTGATTCTCAGAATGAGAACTTTTACCTCCGTTCTATCCTGAGTTGGATCAGTGCCACAGAGCCTCAGCTCGGCATGATGATCCAGCAGTTCAAGAGGCAGGATGGGTTTGGGGTAGGTTACACCTACACCAAGGCTGACTTTGAGAGTGCCATTAGCCGGGCAGTGGAGTGGAGTAAAATGACTCCTGAGCAGAGATATCCCAAGACCCATTCCACTGAGTCTTCCCAGGCTTGTCAGCCCAAGGATGGAGTGATCCATGAACCACCCAAAGCTCCACCCAAGAAACCCATTTGGGTTCCAAAGCCCAAACTTCTCCACACTTCTCTAGACTCTCTTCCTGGACCCTCTCAACCCAAGAAGCCGACACCAAACACCACTAAGCCCAAGAACCCCAAACCTCAACCACATTCCAAGAAGCCCACTTACCATTGCGAGTATTGTCAGAGAGACGGGCATCTTGCGGAGTTTTGCTTCAGGAGGAAGCGGGTTGAGAGAGCAGAGCGTGCTCGTGGTGGTCAGGAGCAGTTCTACCAGCAGGGTGGTAGACTGCGTGTTCCTCGACGCGGGGAGAGGCTGGAGGCCAGGCCGCGTCGTGTAGGTGGTGGTAGAGGAGACGACTTTCTTGCTCGTACTCCAGTTGGTGGTGGTCGTTCCGGCAGAGCTCCAGGCCGTTTTGGCTACGGTCCTGGACCTCGTGGCCGAGGCTTTAGGCAAAACCGAGGACCGCGCTTTGAGCCGCGTTTTGGTCCAAACTTTTCTGATGATTTCTGCTTTCCGTCTTTTGAGCAGATGGCTCGACACTGGTTTAGCTCTTTTGCTAAACCCGGTGCCGGACCATTTGCTCCCACTTACAGCCACTGATTGTGCAGGATCGGGGACTGGAGGACGTTTGGATCATGGACTCAGGGTGTTCTCGCCACATGACGGGACATCGCAGATGGTTCTCCAGTCTCACTCCCCCGAGCTCCAAAGAGTACATCACCTTCGGGAACAGTGGTCAAGGGAAAGTAAGTGGCATTGGCTCAATTCGCATTTCAGACCAGTTTTCATTGAAGAACGTTGCTTTGGTTGGAAACTTGAACTTTAATTTGATTTCTGTTTCGCAACTTCTTGAAGATGGTTTGGAGGTGCGTTTTAAGAAGGGCAATTCTTCTGTGTTTGATTCTAGAGGGTCTTTGATTTGCCAGATCTTACCTTTCGGTAAAGTTTTTCGAATTGACTTCTCTAGTTCTTTTGGCCCTTCTCGTTGTTTGATTGCTGGATCTTCTTCTGAGCTCTGGAAGTGGCATAGGAGGTTAGGTCATTTGAGTTTTGATCTGCTAGTCAGGTTAAGCTCTATGGACCTCATCCGAGGATTGCCCAAGCTTAAAATGGAGAAAGATATAGTTTGCCATCCCTGTCGTCACGGGAAAATGGTTGCCGCTTCTCACTCACCTGTGACTCAGGTGATGACTTCGTATCCGGGCGAGCTGTTACACATGGACACTGTCGGTCCAGCTCGGGTACGCTCAGTCGGTGGGAAGTGGTACGCACTTGTGATTGTTGACGACTTTTCTCGATTCTCGTGGGTTTTCTTCTTAGAGTCTAAGGATGAAACTTTTCATTTTGTTCATGACCTGATTTTGAAGCTGAAGAATGAGAACAATGGTCGGATGCGAGCAATTCGCTCCGACAACGGCTCTGAGTTCAAGAATTCTCAGTTCGTCAGCTTCTGCAGTGATCAGGGTCTTGATCATCAGTTTTCTGCTCCTTACACTCCCCCACAGAATGGCGTTGTGGAACGAAAGAACCGCACGCTAGTCGAGATGGCCAGGACGATGCTCGATGAGCACAGGACTCCTAGGCGCTTTTGGGCTGAAGCCATGAACACGGCTTGCTATCTGGCCAACCGCATTTTTCTTAGAGCTTACCTTGGTAAGACCTCATATGAGTTGCGGTTTGGCAGACAGCCCAAGGTGAGCCACTTGCGAGCGTTTGGCTGCAAGTGCTTTGTGCTCAAGAAGGGAGGGCATTTGGATAAATTTGAGTCTCGTTGCTGGGATGGAGTTTTTCTTGGTTACGCTTTGCATTCTCGAGGCTTCCGTGTTTGGAACCTCGACTCCCAGCAGCTTGTCGAGACTTGCGAAGTTTCTTTTGATGAGTCCTTGCCTTCTCTGAATCCTTCTTTTGAGCTTTCTGGTGATGGTGAGCTCGGAGAGTCCATCTTCGAGGAAGATGAGGATACTCCAACTGCTGATGAGGGTGGGCCTTCTGCACCTCCTGCAGAGCCCACACCTTCTGAGACTTCGACTGAGGACGAGGGCGGACCTCTGATCACTTCTTCCGCTTCGATCGAGCCCCCTCAGTCGAGTCCAGAGGTGCCAGCTGCTGACTCCGGTGAGGTGACTTCAGATCACCAGGGATCCCGAGCAGTTCAGCGTGATCACCCCTTAGAGCTCATCATCGGTGATGTGTCTTCAAGAACTTTGCGTTCGTCTGTTGACTCTCTTGCTGTGTTTGCTGAATCTGCTTTTGTTGCATCTTTTGAGCCCAGAGACATTTCTCATGCTCTTTCTGACTCAAACTGGATTAATGCCATGCAAGAAGAGCTTGAGAATTTTGTCCGCAATCGGGTTTGGACACTTGTTGAGCTGCCACCAGGATGCAACCCCATAGGCACCAAGTGGGTGTTCAAGAACAAGCAAGGTGAAGATGGGGTTGTGGTGCGCAACAAAGCTCGACTAGTTGCCCAGGGTTTTTGCCAGAAGGAAGGTATTGATTTTGAAGAAACCTTCGCTCCTGTTGCCCGTCTTGAGTCCATTCGCATTCTTTTAGCTTTTGCCGCTTCGAAGGGTTTTAAGCTTTTTCAAATGGACGTCAAGAGTGCTTTTCTGAACGGGTACATAGAGGAGGAGGTTTATGTTAGGCAGCCCCCCGGTTTCGAAAACCCCAAGTTTCCTCGACATGTTTTTAAATTGCAGAAAGCTTTGTACGGGTTAAAGCAAGCCCCCAGGGCTTGGTATGACCGGTTAAAGCAGTTTTTGTTGGGGAAGGGCTTTGTGATGGGTTCTGTGGATAAGACTCTCTTCTTGCTCAGAGATGTTTCAGAATTTTTAGTCGCTCAGATTTACGTGGACGATATTATCTTTGGCGGTACTACTAACGATCTTGTGTCCAAGTTTTCTGAGCAGATGCACAGCGAGTTCGAGATGAGTCTCATGGGTGAGCTCAAGTATTTTCTAGGGCTCCAGATCAAGCAGACCAAGGACGGCACCTTCATCCACCAGGGTAAGTATACTCGGGACATGTTGAAGAAATTCGACTTTGGTGGAGAGCTGAAGCCTCAGATGACCCCAATGGGTACATCTGGGGGCCTGGACAAGGACGAGAGCGGCGTCAAGGTCAACGAGAGAGAGTTTCGAGGGATGATCGGTTCGCTGCTGTACTTGACGGCAACGAGGCCAGACATACAGTTCGCCGTGGGACTGTGCGCGCGCTTCCAGTCTTCACCTCGCGCGTCTCATCGGCAAGCTGTCAAGCGCATCTTCAGGTATCTCACTTATGCGCCTGATCTTGGTCTTTACTATTCAGCATCATCATCTCTTGATTTATCTGGCTTTTCGGACGCTGACTTTGGTGGGTGCCGGTTGGATCGCAAGTCGACTTCCGGTACTTGCCAGTTTCTTGGTTCTTCTCTTGTCTCTTGGTCTTCTCGAAAGCAATCTGGAGTTGCTCTTTCGACCACAGAGGCTGAGTATGTAGCTGCTGCTAGCTGTTGCTCACAGTTGGTTTGGATGATTTCCACTTTGAGAGATTTTGGGTTGTTCTTTCCTACCAGAGTTCCTTTGTTTTGCGACAGCACCAGTGCAATTAGTGTAGGGAAAACCCATGTCTCCATTCAAAAACCAAACACATTGATGTGCGCTTTCACTTTTTGCGGGATCAATATGAGAAAGGTGTCATTGACCTTGTTCATGTTGATACCCATCATCAGTTGGCTGACATTTTCACCAAACCCCTAGATCAGTCTACTTTTGAGCGTTTACGAGGGGATTTGGGTGTTGTGTATCCTTTTTAGGATATTTTGCGTCAGTTTTCTTTCTTCTTTACTCTTTCTTGAGTCTTTTGGTGTGTGTTCATATCATACATATTCACATATCACACTTTTGAGCCTGCTTCTGTTATATGATTGAACTGCTTTACTTATTCTAGCTGGTACATGCTTTTGATTACTTGTCAATGATCATGCGTTGGTTCAGTTCACTTGATATGTCTGATATCTGTCATATGCATGGCTTTTATGCTTTAAACATGAAAAATGATCACCATTGCTTCCGGTAACTAGCATGTGTAGGCTGAGTGCTTTTGCTATCTGTTACATGCCTTGTAGCTAGTTCATCACATAGATGCAGATATGCAACTTGGACATCTTTATGCTTTAACATGGAAAATGTGCTATAAAATGATAAAAATCAAATGAGTGAAAATTCCATGCCTTTTTATGCTTGAGTTGAAAAGATCCAAGTGGGTTTGCCTTGTCGCATTGCATTGTTCTGGACTGCTTACCATAGCACTTTGGTATGAACTAGGACAGTGTAGTGTATGCCAAGACCAATGTCTTAAGCTTCTGATGGTCCAGTTCTGGCCTAGGCTTGACTTGGTCGGTTAGCATAAGGTTTGACATGCAAATAACCCTTGGCAAAAATGAAAATGAAAAAGGAAAATGAAAAAGCCTGAACATTTAAAAGACAACAAGTTTGCTGAAGCACTTTGTTTTGGACGATGCTTATCTTGGTAGATATCAGTTAGCTTCTGCATCTCATGTTTTACCTCGCTTGTTAACTGGAGAATGTGGTGATGCCTTTGTTTGCAAAAACTGAAAAATGCGTGCTAATGACTTTCTTTAGATATCATCTGTTGCACTGATCATGCCATGTGTCTTAGACAGTATGTCTTTTGCTATACTTGTTAGATGTTGTAATTGCAGTCAATCATATCTGAGAAGCATGCTTTCTGCACTCCACCTGCACCCTAGTTGCATTCATTGCATATTTTGAGGGGGAGTTGCATTTCAGGGGGAGTCAGTGTCGTTTTTAGAGTGCTTGATGAGTTCACTTGTCAACAAGGGGGAGAAATTTTTGGTATAAGAGTTTAAGGGGGAGTTTTTGGCTTTCTCTGGATTTGTTTCAGGGGGAGTTTTTTTGTCCCGTTTTGTCCTTACTCTTTTGTTATCCTTGTTGATGTTTCTAAGACTGCACTCGTTTTTGAGCTTTTACCTTTGGTTAAACTTTTACTTTATTTTCTTCTTCTTTGTTTTCTTGTGTTTTGTTTTCGTGTTTCCACGGTTGTTCGCAGGTACTGAAAAGCAGATGAAGTGAAGTGTTGACAATGCACTCATCAAGGGGGAGATTGAGGAGCCATGCTGAATAGCGTGGGCCTCATGGCTCAGATGTGATGAGTCATTGTCACGATAGTCAAAGAGGACTGGAATGAGAAGAGAGACCTGCTGCGTCTGGGCCGCGTGTGACTCAGGTACACGGGCAGCGAGCGACTGTCGGGCAGAGGGGCCGCGAAGTCGGGCTGGCCCAACCGGGTACATGGGCTAGGAGCAGCAGAGGATCCACTGGACTGTTTGACCGGGATTGACTCAGGTACACGGGCGGCGAAGTGATTGCTGGGCTGAGGGAGCCGCGGAATCAGGCCGGCCCAATCCGGTACCCG
>JAAALK010000289.1:67973484-68010158 GCA_019279435.1 Zizania palustris | reverse complement strand
TGCGGACCAAGCTCTCCGCATCAGCTGTTATTGTGGGCCAATAAAGCCCCTGGCGAAGTGTTTTTCCTGCCAGAGCTCTAGGAGCTAAATGGCTTCCACAAAGGCCTTCGTGAATTTCTCGAAGAATTTCTTGGCCTTCGGCTTGAGATATATATCAGAGTAGAGGGGAACATACTCCGGCTTTGTATAATATACCGTTGATTAACTGATAGTTTCTTGCTCTGAGCTTTAATCTTGACAACTGGGGCTCTTCGGGCAAATTTGTTCCTCCTCTCAAGAGTTCTATGATCGAATCTTTCCAATCTGCACTAGGAATGCAAACAATCTCCGCAGAGGCAATTTGTGGCACCGAAGGTATATTGAGCTCCTCATAGAAAGCTTCTTCAGGCACATCCACAGCTCCGGCTGCAGCCTTCGCTAAAATGTCCGCTTGCACGTTTTCAGCTCTTGGTATACTCCGAATGGAAATACCCTTGAAGTGTGCTTCGATTTTGCGGATTTCTTCTAAGTACTTTGCAAGCTGTGGATGCCGAACTTGAAAACTTTTGTCTACGTGCCCTGCTACTATCTGAGAATCTGTTTTTATAATTATTCTTGTAGCCCCTAGAGCACGTGCTTTCCGGAGTCCCAATAAAATTCCTTCGTACTCCGCTATATTATTGGTAGACTTAAAGTTGAGTCTTGCGGAGTACATTGCTCTTTGCCCTGACGGTGAAATCAATACTGCCCCAATGCCTGCTCCGGATGCTTGGAAAGCCCCATCAGAGTAAACAGTCCAAACTCCGTCACTTGATTTCTCCGGAGTCAAATTCGCAGGTGGAGTCCACTCTGCTACGAAGTCTGCTAGGACTTGGGATTTGATAGCTGTCCTTGCCAAGAAAGATATGCCGAAGGGTGCTAGCTCGACAGCCCACTTTCCAATCCTTCCAGTGGAATCTTTGCTTCGGAGCATATCTCCTAAGGGATACGAAGTTGGTACAATTACATTATGAGCCAAAAAATAATGTCTTAGCTTCCTCGAAGCCATTATCAGAGCATAAACGAACTTCTCAAGTTCGGAGTATCTTGTCTTCGCTCCTGACAATGCTTCGGATACAAAATAGACAGGATTTTGGACCAACTTCCCATTGAAATCCACTTCTCTGACAAGGACTGCGCTGACAGCTGAACCTGTAGCTGCAAGATACAGGAGTAGGGTTTCGTCCGCAGTAGGCACCGTGAGTGTAGCAAGATTACTGAGATAATCTTTAATATCTTCGAAGCTTTTCTGACACTCCGGTGTCCATGCAAAATCTTCGGACCCTTTCAAAGCTTTGAATATTGGCAAGCTCCTCTCCGCAGACCTTGATAAAAACCTGCTAAGTGCGGCCAGACGTCCAGTCAGCTTTTGCACTTGCTTTAAATTCTCCGGAGGGGCCATCTTCTGCAGCGCAGTTATTTGAGTAGGGCTAGCTTCAATTCCCCTGCTTGAAACTAAGTACCCTAACAACTTTCCAGCCTTAGCTCTGAATATACATTTTTCGGGGTTAAGACGGATCCCACATGCCCGAAGGCTATTGAATGTTTCTGCTAAGTCTAGGCTATGTTGGTGCTTTAAAGCACTCTTTATTACAATATCATCCATATAGGCCTCCACATTGCGACCTAGTTGATGACCTAGAGCCTTAGCAACTAATCTTGAAAAAGTAGCCCCGGCATTTCTTAGGCCGAAGGGCATTCTTACATAGCATAAGACTCCCGAAGGAGTTACAAAGCTTGTCTTGATTTCATCTTCGCGCTTCAACCATATTTGATGATAACCAGAATACGCGTCAAGGAAGCTTAATAAGTCCGAACCTGCAGTGGAGTCAACCAGTTGATCAATTCGGGGCATGGGGTAGGGGTCACGTGGGCACGCTTTATTCAGAGATGTGAAATCAATGCACATGCGCCACTTCCCGGAAGACTTCTTCCTGACGAAGACTGGGTTGGCTAACCATTCTGTGTGAGCCACTTCTCTGATAATCCCAGCCTTCAACAGTTTTTCAACTTCGTCCTTAGCTAGAGCAGCTCTCTCTGTGGACATCTTCCGGAGTCCTTGTCGAACAGGTCGGGCCTTCGGGTTTACAAGTAAACTGTGCTCAATGATATCCCGATCGACTCCGGTGATATCTTCGTCAGACCAAGCGAAGACATCCAAATTTTCTTCCACGACCTTTTCCAAGGAGGTTGCAACTTCAGGAGGTAAATCTTTACCAAATTGAAAAGTGTATTCTTTACCATCTTTAACAATGATCTTCGTTGCAATCTCTCCTTCGGGACTTGGTCTCGGAAAAGACTTCTTCGAAGCTTCGGAGGAGGCTGAAAAAAATTCTTCATTATCCTGCACACTGTTTACTTGCCTCGGATCAAGAGGGGGACCGTGACCATATTCTTCCCTCCGAGCAATGGCTTGATCTCCGAAGATTGTTAAGACTCCTGCTTGAGAGGGCATCTTCATGCACAACTAGTTGTGATGCGCCACAGCTCCGAACTGATTCAACATGCCCCGTCTGAAGATGACATTATAAGCATACGGGGCATCTACCACATCAAAGATAACTTCTTCAGTTCGAGCTAATAAACCTTCTCCGAAGGTAACTTCCAGGCCTATCTGGCCAAGTGCATCAAGCGGAGGTCCTGCGAAGCCTTGCAGAGGACGAGCCGCTGGGAGGAGATGCTTCCTGGAAATGCATAACTGATCGAAGGCTTGCACAAAATGATATCTGCCGAACTACCTCCGTCAATTAGCACCCTTCGGACTTCAGTCCCTGCAATATCAGCAGTGATAACCAATGGATCTGCATGCGGGAACTTAATACCAGTTGCATCCTCCGCAGAGAAAGATATCGGAACATGAGACCACTCCGGCATTGCAGCTGCAGATGACGAAGTCCCAATGTGACCTACTTCCCGAACGTACTCTCTTCGCTGTCTCTTGGACATGCTTCCGAGGGTACCTCCTCCGGAGATAGGGAGAACTACTCTTTTTCCTCTATCTTGCCCTTCCTCTTGCTTCGGGGGTGGCATAACATTGGCCACCGGAGGGTGCCTTGCAGCATCAAAATTTTCTATCCGCGCCACAGCCTGGACCGGGTCTGGGCGCGTTGCCGCTGGACTTCGGTCGGTACTGCCTCGACCCGAAGTTCTCTCCAAGTACTCTCCCCTTAGGGTAAGGATAGCCTTGCAAGTGTCAGTTGCATGGCTTCGATTTTCTCCATGAATACAGCAAAAAAGGGTCTGGCCTTTGCCAGCCGTTTTTCCTGGCGGCCTCCAGCCACTGGCCTTGTTCCCCGTAGACTGTGGAGCTCTTGGTGCAAACTTCGGTGGGGGTGCAATATTCAAGACTTCAGAGCGAGGGTGCTTTTGCCCTCTTCTCCGATCATGTTGCACTTCGAAGACTGGTTCCTACGGCTGTGCCGAAGTCTTCACTTCTGCTTTGACTTCTTGCAATACAGTCGAAGTAGCAGCAGTCCTCCGAAGCCAACCCTCTTCTGACCTCGCATACTCCTCGAAATATGACATCAACTGCGAAACTGAGGAGATGGTCTTCCGATGAAGTTTATCCAGAAGGCCTTGATGACTGACGCCTTCCCGAGCCGCATCAACCACTGAGGATGTGGACAGCCCCCAAATTTGCGACTTCGTATGAGCGAAGCGCTTGAAGTACTGCCTCAATGTTTCTCCAGGGAGCTGTTTCACCTGGAATAGGCTTCCTGTTGACATAGGAGGCACGAAGGTGCCCTGAAAGTTACTTATAAACTTCCTCTTCAACTGCGACCACAAATTGATTGATCCTGGTTTTAAAGACCAGAACCATCTCAACGCCACTCCTTGAAGAGCTAACGGGAAGCACTTCGCCATAGTGTCTCTGACTCCGCCGCTAGCCTCAATCGCTAGGGCATAAGAACGCGCGAACTCTCCGGGATCTTCATCTCCGGCATACTTGCAGAGCTTCGAAGTTTTAAACTTTGGATCAAAGCGAACCTTCTGCAGCTCAGGATGCAACGGAGATTCATTGTCGTAAGAGGCGTTCTCCGGGGCTTCGGGATAATCAAGATCGTCATCTTCGGGCACTTCTGGGATAGTTGGGATGGCTTGAGAGCGAAGCCTGTCCGCAGCTTCTTGTCGCCATCTTGCTACCTCAGCTTGAAGGTTGGCCATTTGAGTGGCCATATCTCCAAAGCTATCTTCATCTCCTCCGGAAGGACCTTCCGGGTCTTGAGAACTGATAGGATCAGTTCGAATCGGAATGGAGGGTGGAGAAGTGACTCCGGGCTGTCGGAGTATGGAAGGGGTTGGCGGAGAGGCTTCGTATCCTCGAGGGATAGAAGCCCCTTCCGGAGTTTGTGGAGGGAAGGCCGAAGACCCTCTGACTTCAACTGTGTCGAAGGGTATCTCTCCGAAGATCCGAGAGGACCTCCGAGTGGGATTGCGAGGTGCGCTCCGCTTAGGAGGCATGATGTAAGAAGTTGGTAGAGAACGAAGTTTTTCGGACTAGGTTCCCCACGGACGGCGCCAACTGTTGGCGTAAAAGATTACGCTAACAGGTTTCTGTAGAAAAGAAACTAACAAACGAAGTGTTTGTGAAGCAAACTGTTCTAAGCCTCCGAAAGGATAATAACTTAGAATAGTTCGAAAGTGTGTATTGAATAACTTGTATTCGGTCCCTATTACAAGGTGAAATGGGGGGTATTTATAGGCCCAAACATTAAGGAAAAGACCTATTTACCCCTCTATTACAACCGACATTAAGGAAACTATTCGGTTTCCTTAATAGGGCTAAAATGGTAAAAGACTAATCTAATAAGAGAGAAGATAAGTCTTCCATCTTAGCTGGCAGAAAAGATCCTGAAGGGCTTTAGTTCGAAGACATACTTCGAACCAATGCCTATCTTGTGCTTCGAACGGGATTCCGGGTGTCTTCGAAGATGATCTTCTGAGAACCTTCGAACCTGTTGACTGCCTTTATGTTACTTCGGCAATAACCCCGAAGATGAGATATTTTCCCCCAACACCCATGTTGAAACTTCCGATCATGGATCGAAACATCCGATCGAGTATTTTCATTCTCTTAATCCAACACATTACTATAATAGATCCAATCTATTTTCGCCCACCTCAGAACTTCCGATACACATATCGGAACTTCGATTAGTACAATTTTCCTGAGTCCAAATTGGAACTTCTAGTTTTATCTCTCTATTTCTAATTAGAAATTATCGGAAATTTCGATACCATATTGGAACTTCCAATTTGAGCTCTCGGTTTTGCAAACCATAAATTATCGGAACTTCCGATACCATATCAGAACTTCTGATTTGAGCTCTATATTTCCAATTTAGAAAATAATTGGAACTTCCGATCCAACCGGAATTTTCATGGGCATACTTCCTTCATGGATGTCTTAACAATATTCTAGACCTCCTTCCCCGGAGTTGGCCGATGTCCTTACACTAGCCACATACTTGGAGTTCCATCGGCCAAACGTGCAATGAGCGCTAAAGTAGATGGCTGACCGAGCCAGTTACGTGTCATAGCGTGAGGTGATCGAAATACATGTCGTAGCAGTGGTGACAGATAGCACCCTCGTAGATAGACTCCAGGCGAGTCGATAGTCATATCGCAAGAACTGGACCAACTTTAGATGGAGAAATATGATCTATCCTCGAGGTTGGATGGAGGATTGGCGATGATCACCGTGAAGGAAAGTGCCCTGGCCTCTCTTTTGGATAGGATTGAGGCCCCAAGGTGTTGACTCACTAGCGCCGTCCACCTCGCATAGCGCCGATGTTGCGCCCTCCTAGACGTCCCTGGCTCGGATGTCAAAGACCGTGCTATTCTCTGGAGAGTCCATGCGATCTGGTTACGGATGATTGAAGGCATCCTCCGTGCTCTTCTTTGACGTCTCCCTGTATTTGGCATTTGATGTAAAACATTATATTTTTGCAATATATTATTATTGATTCCTTAGCTTGATCCCGAGTTTTTTTGTGTCTAAGGGCGATGCTTTAGCATCAGCTGTCTGAAGGCGATACCGTTGGCATCGGCTGTTTTGTGCGTAGATCTTTAGGCATTTGTCCAAACGATCGAGAAATATTTCTCCAAGAACTTCTTGTCCGATCCTCTCCAATATCTCTGAAGTAACATTATCGTTCCGAAGTCCCTCAATCCCATATTAGTTTTGATAAGGTATTCCAGTGTTTTTCCTAGATCACGGAAGGTGGCATATGGCATTAAGTTGATAGTTGCCCCTCCGTCTATCATCATCTTGGACATCGTCTTCCCGTTGACCAAACCTTTGATTTACAGAGGTCTTAGGTACTGGTGCCTAGGGTCTTCTAGCTTATTAAAAACTATTGGCTGTGGAGCCAACACTAGTTGAGCATTGTATCGTCCTGATCTGTGTTGCCTTCAGAAGATGCCCGATATTCTATAGGGAGAAAGAAAACCATATTTACCCCTACATCCTTCTTGTTGTCGTGATCGACCTTATATTTTACTCATCATTCACTTTTTATCCTCCGGGGCCGATCAGTTTTCTCATCGCACCTTTGTGACTTCAGCTCTCTCTATCGCAATCATTGTACTCTTTTATTTTGGTTCCTTGTGAAAATCCTGCTAGGGCACTACTGCGGTTTCTCTAGTGCGGTTTTGCCATTAGCTGATTAGCCGTCATCCTAAATTTTGATGGGGCCGAGCCTTTCAAGCGCCGACACCCTCGATGGCGACAACCTCTAGCGAATGGCTTCTTGATCACGTGACCTTGTCCTGCTATTACATGGCCGATGGTTATCTTGCAATTCGTCTCTGACGCCGCACTCTAGACAATTGTCCATTAACGGCAGGCATAGCCCTTTATTCCAACAAAATCTGAAGAACTCATAATTCCAATGAGGGTTGAATCATGAGAAACCTTGTATGTGATCGGCATCCGCCTCTCCTCTCAATTTCTCTTTGTATTTCTTGATCAGATCTGATGAGGTGATGCTTCTATTATCTCGCTTGCTTCTTCTTGTGTTCCTATCGTCAACGTGACGTACATGTACCATGTTGACCAGGAACGGATGACTGTCGATGTTCATTGGCTTCTTCCCATCATCGAACTTGATTCGGCCTTGCTCCATGGATGATTGGATCTATTGTCTAAACACCTTGCATTCATTTGTGTGGTGCGATGGGGAGTTGTGCCACTTACAGTATTTCCTTTTCTTTAGTTCATCGGTGGGTGGTATCACATGGTTAGGTGGCAACTAGATATGCTTCTCTCTGAGCAACAGGTCCAATATTCTATCAGCCTTGTTGGCATCGAAGTCATACTTTTCATCTTTATCGGCCGGTTTCACCCAAGGGCACGTGACCTATTTCTTATTCCTTGACCATTCGGCCACACCTTCCTCTGATACATTTATTTCCTTGCTTCCTAGAATCAGCTCTCGTGTGTCGATACCATCTATACTAGTTGTGAAAGGCTCTTAAACTCGTGTGATGAAAACCTTTCCTTGATCACGTTCAAGAGTCCTTGGAACGCCAATTCCACCAACTGCGTATCACTGAGCCTCAAGCTATAGCATATGCTTTGTACATCCCAGAACCTCTAGCACAGTCCTGTACAACTCCTCCATCCTCTGTCTCATAATTGTCAAGTCGGTGAGCTTCATTTCGTGAATGCCGGCAATGAAATACTTGTGAAACTTCTACTCCAAGTATACCCATCCTCTGATAGAGTTTGTCGGCAGTGAAGAAAACCACGCTAAGGCTGATCCCGATAGAGAGAGTAGGAAGAATCGGACGTTCAATGCCTCATCAGCCGATGCCTCTTCGCACTAGGCGAGGAAATGACTGACGTGCTCGATCAAACAGATAGAGTCCTGTTCTGAGAACTTAGTAAAATCTGGTACTTTGTATCATCCTAGTAGTGGCACTCGATCAAACCATTCTCGGTACGGCCGCCGATACATGTACATCTGCTCTTTAAGCTTCAACCCAAACTGGTCTCGGATAACTTCTATGATCTAATTCACCCAGTCATCTTCCTTCTATCTTTACATAGGGTACTGATTGGGCATGGGGGCTTGCTGATATTGATCTAGTTGTGTAGCATTGTACCTGTATTGCTCTTCATCACCGTAGGGTCGTGATTTGAAATACACAGTCCGAAGATACCCCTGAGGAATACCATTGGGTGCTTCCCCCTTGGCGGCACGATATCTGGTACCACATTTCTCATGACACCGTATGTGGCCTGAGGCATATCTTGTCTCATCGGCCTAGGATTGGCCGCCGGGAAGAACGTCGATGAAACTCTTTCGAGATTATACAATGAGTTCTGCGGCAAGTCCCGAACAGGAGCCGATGGTTAGACTGATATGTTTCCTTCATGGCCGAACGAGGTGTTCAGTTGTAACACTAGCTGATTGTGTTGTGGGTTTTGCAGCAACCTGACCTGACCAATAGGAAGATACATCGGGTCTTGGGCTGGTTCACTAGCTATAGTACCATCAATAGTCTTCTTGATCAGCGTGTGCAGAGTGTTGAACAGTACTTTAGATTGATTGATGAGCGCATGATGAAGTGTGCTATCGATGATCTCCTAAAAACTGGCATGAGCAGCTTCTGCCGACTGACTGGTTTCTATAGCCAAAGACGGCTTCGGCAACAGATCCCTCCATATGGGGCCCAATCGGGTCATCCTGTAGGCTTGCAGACACAATTTATTTCTGGTAGTTGTCCATGAGCTTCTACAACTCTGCCCTCTTCTCTTCATCCAGGATATCCAGGGTAACCGGGATGATGTTGTTGTTGTAGAGTTCACCCGCCATGGTTGAGTTGTTGAGAGTGTCCCACCAGGCGTGCCAAAAAGTGTGTTGGTGAGTTTTTCGGTCACACGTATGGCCTAGGAGATCTGCTTAGCTCCAGTGCATGTCCTATAATCTTAGAAAAAGAAAGGTTCAGGGCGTGCCAATCGGTTTGACCCCGCAACTGATAAGAAATCTAGGAAAATAGCATTAGTAGCAGAGTCGATCGGCTGCCAAGTCGATGACTATGGTGAGGATAAAATAATCATGAACGAATACGTCGATCGAACATAGGGCCGATGGCTACCGCAGGACGATCAGGTTGGATACGCCATTGATCGAATTGATGAGACAATCACGGGCAAGGGCCGATGGGTATCTCCCGAGTGCGCATAAAATAGAACATGATATTAAATATAACCTATCGGTTTGTACTCCGATAGAAATAAATAAAACACGCTAGATAACATATCAGTATCATCAAAATCATCATAATAACAAGATTAGATCTAACCAAGATACTATCTAGTCACGATGAACTTAATAATACTTCAAAGTATCGGGCATGTTTTATTTAGGTGAACGGTATACAACATGAAGTGGGTACAATAAAAAGAGATGTCAGACCTAGTCGATGAAGCCTCAGAAGACTATGATACCTAAATCACATCAATCTAAGAGATCAATCTAATGCAGCCTTAGACCTAGCCAATACATCGAGATAAACCGATGACCACACTGACCCAGCCAATGTCTTCAAGAGATTGATACGATGTAGCCTTAAAGAAACACTAACCCAACCGATACGATCTTCGGGGTGGCGGGACTCACCTCTTCGCTGGAGATCGAAAACGATGCAGCCCAGCTCCGAGTGCCGAATCCCATCGAGGTTAACCTTGGAAAGACAAGGGTGGCAATGCACCGAGGAGTAGTTGTTTGTAGGGTTCTTCCCTTAGCCTAACTAATTAGATAAATATTTATAGTCTAGAGACTTGTCGTCCAAGTAATCTTCATTGTAACCGATTCTGGATCATCTTTATCTCTTCTCACTTTTATCTCCAATGACTCCTTCATATCCGGTCATGTTATATGTCATAGACGGGCTTCTTTGACCATATTTGACACAACCTCTTTGACTTCTATTGACTGTGTGATATCTTTAGTGGGCTGAGCTTTACCAAATCTTGGTGTCAACAGATGTCTTGGACTGGTGAAGGTGAATTTTATGTTTGAATATGTGAATTTTGAATATTTCATGTTTAATGTAAATTATTTCGTTATAAGAGAATTGATGAATTTTAAATGTTAAAATTTAATTAATTAATTTACTTCATAAATCATACATGTATACTTGATAATTATTGAGAATGCAACAAAATAAAACTTGCGGCACAATTGAAAATATCTATATTTATGTGATGTAATTAATGCATGCAATACTTGTAAACAGAAATCATCCAATAAATATACTAAACTTTAAAATCTTAGCGGATTGATTCATCTACTATCATCTACCATCCACTAAATCATAACCATAGTTTTGCTTCTAATAAATTTGAGCCCTAATCGACAGGCCATGCACTCAGACATTTTGCAGGCCCATGCCCTACCCTGCTAATCACACCCTACCCCGCTAAACATAGGCCAGTGCGAAACACCCTACGCCACCAGTCGCCTCCGGCATCCTGCTTTACATGTAAGTAGATTGTGTAATTAGATTGTGGATTCTATGATTGCACTGTTCCGTGTTGATTTCAGTGGTAGGGGTGAACTTTCTGAAGGAATTGTGACCAAGAAAATTTTAGTTGTACCGGAAGTTCTGATTTAGAATCAGAAGTTCCAATTATTTTCTGAATTGGAAATAGAGAGCTCAAATCGGAAGTTCCGATATGGTATAAGAAGTTCCGATAATTTATTGTTTGTGAAACAAAGAACTCAAATCGGTAGTTCAGATTTGGAATCGAAAGTTTCGATAATATCTAAGACAGAAATTTCTAACCGGAAGTTCTGATTTGGAATTGCACTGATCGAAAGTTCCGATAGGGGTATCAGAAGTTTCGATGCTTCCTGAAATTGCAGACTGAGAGCCCTGATCGAAAGTTCCGATCCTAGGATTGGAAGTTTCGAGGTGGGAGAAGCATATTGGATCTGTTGGGCCTCAATTGGATTGGGGCCAGGGGTCTCACCTCTATATAAAGAGAGGAGGAGGAGGTCTTGGAGATCAGACTATTTCATTTTTTAGATTAGATCTAAATCCTAGACACCAAGAACATATCATCTCCCTTTCTTGATCTCAAGAGTTGAGATTGGGACTTCTCCCGATTCTCACGAGCGGTGCTAGCATGTCGGCGTGAGAACAATCTCATCCCTGTACATGTGGATACCATGGAGGCGCTACTCCAATAGCAGAGCTCGTGGGCTTCTTCACGCTGACACCACCGTCTTCGTCGATTGGATCACTGGGGAATGGGCGAAGCGAGATGAGGATAAGCGAGGACATGCTTCTCCAACATCTTCCGCTGCACCTAGCGCACCTCGCGTTAGAAGGTAACGATTCACGATCCCTCACGTGCATGGTTCTTGAGGTTTGAGGAGAAAATTTTGAATTTACCGTCTAGCGTAGCTTTCCCCTTCCCCAACACTTGCAGAGCGCCTGGTATTCTCAATAGTTGTTTTTGTTAAACAAACATAAAGTAGTTGAAGGGTGCCATTATCTGCTTGCTTAATGTTATGTAAACTCTTAACTTGCAACAAAAATGGCACAGATGCTCTCCCGTCTTACTAAGATCGTTGTGGAGTTCAATGTTGCAGTGTACATCACTAACCAAGGTGTGCCTTCAGGATTAATCATGTCTATTCCACGAAAGAGTAATCCAGGTCAAACTCCACCCGCAGTTAGGGAAAATTACTCACATGCCATTATAATTTTCAGAAATTGCCTACATGCCACTGTCAGTGACTGTGGCGGCCCCCATCTGGCAGTGACACAACGATGGCATTTTGGCAAACCGTAAAAATCGTAATGGCACAGAAAAAATTAACCCTTCTTATTTTGTGTAAATGTATATTTATAATGTGTACTCCTATATTTAATGTGTTTTGTGGCATTCAATGTTTTTGTCTGAAAGAGACAACTATGTGGTTTGAATAAACTACTCTTGATTGTTCTCTTCTCTAATCTATTTCAGGGCCTATGACTAGCCATAATTAAGTTTCGCGAAATGGATGCAGACATCAACTTCACACTGGATGACTACAAAGAGGACGTGAAGAAGGTGATCAGATCAACTTAGAGCAAAAAGAAGAGCATGACAAATGATGCCAAGAATTGTTATGTTCATCTGCATCATTTGTGCACACTTTCTAATTTTTCTATTTATGTTTTTATCATGGCATTGCATTGTCACATGAACAATTTCAGCACCGAGAAATTCATTTAGGTTCTTCAGCGACAGAGCACCGCCTTTTTCATTTCTTGATTTTGTAATTGGTCTTTTTATGATTGAACACAAATAAACTGAAAACACCCTTTAACTATGAAGTTCAACAGATTTATTGCTTTTTGATTTTTATCGTTGCATTAGCATGAGAACTATACTAGTTTATTTATGATGTCAATGTTTCTCCATGTATGATTGGTGTATGACGTGCCCTTTCCAATTAAAATACTATTCAGGGACACATCATAGCTTGTTCTTAGATGTTAGTTTGAATAGAAGTCTTCAAAATGTACGGAGATGATTTTATGCTTAGACTTTTACACATTGAACTACTGTACAATAGTAACAACACATCTTAGTATTCAGAATTCTCATTGCACGGCGCCTGTCGGGTCACCATCCCCAGCGATGGTGTCAGTGAGGCGATGCTGCGATGGCACAACCATGGGGGCCATCATGCTTGACCTCTACCCCGGCATCGGCATTGGTTCCTTCACCCTCAGTGAGCTCAACCACCCTCCACCATGGTTGGGATCGGTGATGTCATTACTTGCTTGCTTGCTCTCGCTTTTCACAGGAGGAAGGATAAAATTGTATTTTAAGCAATCGCCTGTTAAAAAGCTTTTGTTTTTGGTTGGTGAATTCTTATGTGAGCGCTTGCAATTGTTGTAAGGATAAAGATTTATGATGTGTTCATGCAGATAGAGAATGAGCCCAACCTCTATGATGTTATCCACATGAAGTACTTTGATGAGGTTTGTGATTTGTGCAGTTAATATATAAAGACCAACGAGTATAAGCTTGATCTATTCGGTGCCAACCAATCAAGAACCAAGTTTCATGTATGATCTCGACGTCAGGCTTCCCTCTGTGTTCAGTATGCTTCAATTCACTCTTATGTTCCGTTTGGAAAGAAACAAAGTTCATATGGTTTGGTCATTCCTTGTTTTGCTGTGATGGGAATTTTCTAACCTGTCAATATTGGGTTGTATAAGTTACCAAAATTTCTAATATTACAGCCAGAAAATGTTCTTGTCGATTGAAGAGGCAACATCAAGATCTGACTTTGGCCCAAGTGCTTTACCTCATCATCTGGTTGTATGATAATGATTTGTTTGAATTTTGTTATTAAAAAACAATCTTGTGCTGTCAATTTGCTGAATGATTTGCACGCCCACTTTCAGAATGATGAATTGCTACACATAACATGTGGAAGCCCCAATTACATTGCTCCTGATGTTAAAAACTGATAACGAAAAGTAAATTGAAATGAGTAATATTGTTGATTTGTCCTGCAGAGGCTAATTTCATGCCAAATCCATGCAAGGTTTGCAGAACCAAGGTTACGATGGTTCCTATTTTGATGTCTGGTCTTGTGGAGTAATTCTTTATGTTATGCTTGTCGGGATATCTTTGTTTTTTTTTTTTGAAATAGGCCACATGAGCCCGACCTTGTTTGAAGGCCAAGGATATCTTTGTTTAGATGACCGAAATCTTCTTGTCCTCTGTCATAAGGTCAATTGCCAGACAAAGAAGCTTTACAACTTTGTTTTTTCATAAATCTCAAACTTCAGACATCCTTATATAGATTTGGAACCTAAATTAACTAGAAATGTACCCAAAACTAGAGATTAATCATCCATTTATGCAATATATCTTTTACAGTTCAAATATCTCATGCAATTGCTTCTAATATCCAGTTACCTTGCCTTTGATGCGCATTTAGCACTCAAGTACTCAACCTATGATTATTTGGTCTTTTACTACATAATCATGTTTTTAAAATTTTAAATACCATTTATTTTCATGTTTTGGGCTTCATTAAAGGACTATTCATCTTATCATGTTAGTTTTATATTGTCTTATCATATATATGTATTCTTGTAAAAATACTTTTGAAGAATTAGAAATGCTAGCATATGTTTATTCATGATTATTCCTTTCGATATTAATGACATAGGAATGACTCTTTGATTGGTCGTTAATCTCTCTTGACTTGAATCTTAATTCCGTTATTTGCTTCAAGATCAAGACATATATTATCTTTTGCATTTAGCCCTAATTGAACAAGCGAAAACCCAATTAGACTGCTTGGTTTTATTATGAATTGGACAAGTTTTAGCATGGATCAGCCAAGCTCGCCCATAATACCTCATAGAAACCGGGTGAAAAGGTGCATTTGTAAGGCTTGGAACCTGGATCCTATTAGGGCTAAAAAATATTGAAGGCAACACATCATAACCACTTACTCTGTTGTTTGAGTGTGGTGGTGTTGAAGAACTATTATTTTTTAAATTTTGTTATTGTTTAGCTATTTTGGAAATCATACAAGCTCTGTTAATATTTAGTAAAACATGCGGTTAGATTAGTGACTTGAGTCCTCAACCGAGTTGACAATGGCTAAATTTACTTATATTGGGCTGCACACCATGGAATTGATAGTCAAATCTTTAGTATTTGTATCTTTTTCTCCACACGAGGTTTTGTGTTGTTGCGCATGAGTTTTTTTGGGAGTTGGGGGTAGGGTAGGGCGTTCAAGACTTCTATCCTCACAGTGGTTGAAGTTTTAAATCTTTTTTCTATGTTTACACCTGATTTCATGGTTGTGATGGCTCCAGGGTTTATTTCTCACAAGAATTGATAGCAAACACCCAATTTATAATTTCTGCAAAGTCCTATCTACAAAATTTAAATTAAGTTGCATATATTCACATTTTCTTATGTAGTTTGTCTGCGTACTATTTATGGGAAAATATCCTGTGCAATCGTGCAATCATGCAATCGTGCGATCTGGTGCATCCAATTAAGATCCAACGGTTACATATAAAAAAGTAAAAAAGTACTAGGTTTCATATGTAACCGTTGGATCTTTATTGGATGCACCAGATCGCACGATTGCACGATTGTAGATTGCACAGGATATTTCCCCACTATTTATAATTAGTACCGGCTGTTTTTTTCATAACATGAAGGGAACTCTAAGATATCATCAATCATCTCTGTTAGTCTATTAGACTATCGTTGTGTTTCTGTTACGTATCTTTCTTGAAATTCTTTCTTGAGATAAACACTTATTTGACTATGATGTGTCAAATTTACACAGTTTTATAGTCATTAAATTATCATTTTTTTTATTTTATCGTAGAGTTAGCACGTGTACACTACTAGTGTATATAGAATTTATTAGGCTACCATATAAGCAAGAATCTAATGTGGCAAATAAATTAATAAAGATAGAGAAAAACATTCACATTACTAAAAAACATAAAAAAACTATGTTCGGGAGTATGCAGTTTCTTCCATGCTTTTCCAGAGATTCATCCCCGTATCGTTGCTAATGTTGCTCCGGTCTATGTGCCATCACACACTCACATTACTTGTTTTTTCCTTTGGGCATTCCCAGCCCATAGAAACCATGATAGTTTCTAAAGGAGAGATAGTGTATTTTAGGCCTCGTTTGGATGCAACAAACATTTTGGTTTTTGGCTAAAATCACATCCAAATGATGTTTTTTGAAGTATTTTAAATTAGAAACATTTCTCTTTTTACACTAGAAAGGGAGAATTGGGGAACACTAGGCTCAAGACTCATGCGTGTGCGAGATCATGGATCGTTACTTTCTAGCACAAGACGCGCTAGGTGCAGCGGGAGAAGATGTCGGAGTAGCGCGTCAAGCCTATCCTCACTTCGTCTTTACCGTCTCTCGCCGATCCGATCGATGAAGACGACATAGTCGTTCACATGAAGATGTCCACGAGCGTCGCTGTTAGAGCAACGCCTCCATAGTATCCACACATGCAACGATGGAGTACCTCCCACGGCAGCATGCTAGCACCGCACATGAGAGATGGGGAACCTTGACCTCAACAATTGAGATCAAGAAAGGGAGAAGAGAAGTCTATGGTAGCTATGTCTAATCTAGGATTATTCCATGTACCAAGATATCCTCCTCCTCTTCTTTTATAGGGCTGATAGCCCCTTGGTCGTGGTCATCTTGAAACCCTCAAAACTGTAACGGATCCAATCTGTTCGCCCACGTCGGAACTTTCGATCCTCGATCAGAACTTCTGATAGGGTATTTTAGGTCTCCCGATATAGTATGATACGCAACAGATCTAATATGTTTTCGCCCACCTCGGAACTTCCGATACCATATTGGAACTTCCGATCAGAACAAAATTCCCCGATTCCAAATCGGAACTTCCGACTCGTCGGAACTTCCGATACCATATCGGAACTTTCGAAGCAACATTTGCTCTTTGTATCGAGACCAATCAGAACTTCTGATACTATCTATCGGAACTTCCGATACACGAAATTTTCTTGGGCATATCCTTCAAGAACCACCAAAAAGAATATTTTACATCGATTCTAGTTTATTTCAATAGAATCTGAATCTGTAATTTCTATGCAGAGAAAAAATCAATGTTTTAGACATGTCACTTAAAGCAAAAATGTTTACATGATACTACATTTAATGCTATAGAAATTAATGTATAGTCTCAACAATGTAGGAGTGCTTTTTCAGCATGTGGGTATGTACATCGGCTTGGTTTCTAGATGAAGAAATCATTTACATCTCTTTCCTCATTAACTCTTCTGTCATCTAAATAAAATGCTTAAATAACATTATGACATGAACTTAATCTTTCTCTACATCTTCAAGGGTCAAGGCACCAAGCAATCAAGTGAATCACCAGAACCAAATTAGACAGTCCAAGGCCTAATTAACTGCTAACAACCGCTATCGGTGGTGTTGATTACTACTTTAATCAAGTACTAGGCAGCGAGGCGCCGTTCGGGTTCTCTTCAACTTGCATGTGGATAATGTTTCTTGTACACTACAAAATACAATATCAGCATGACTAATAACTAATATTTAGATCATTTAACATCATTTAATAATATGAGTAAATCAACAACAAATTGTACAAATATATTCTCTTCTGTGATCCTTAAAAATAAAAGCTTATGTCTTCCCTGACACGAATACCTTCACAAAAAGCAGGGCAGTCCTTAGCTAAAGTCTGAATTTTCTGCTTCTTATCCAGATGGAGTTGTCAGTGAAAATAAGCTCCCCTATAATTCTGGCATCTTCTTTAAGAGTCATCTGAAGGTCACTTGTCAAAAGATCTGAAGGTCACTTGTCAAAAGAGGGCTCTTCCCTTGATGCTCCTTGACAATATGACTTTTAAACTCCTCTTCACTTGGGTAAAGCACACTCAACTTCCTCACTTATTACAGAATATCAAGGATTAGATTGATCAACAAATATAAAACATTTGAATTCTACACAAAAAATCCAACATCCAATGATATAGTTCGTTTCACTTACAACCAAGGTTTCAAATAGCTGGCTATATAGCGGGCTATAGCATGTGGACAGAGTTAAAGCTAAGCTAGCTATCGTTTAGCGCTAAGTGATTTCTTCCGCTAATAGCTGCGATTAGCCGGCTAAATCTGCTAAATAGTGAAATATTTAGCGCTAAACAGAAATCAAAAGGGGCTGCGTGAGGGAATTAAAACAGGCCCAAGTTCCAAAGGAGTATAAATACGTACAAACCCTAGTCACTGCTTTTGGTATCCCTCCCAATTCCCTCTTGTAAAATAGAGACGGCGACTGCTGCAGTGCTGCTACTTCTTTTGGTGCAAACAACTGCGGCGGTGGTTGTTGGCTGCAGCGATTGACCATGGAGGCGGCGGCTGCAACCAGAGTTGCTTGAAGATCATGTCCCAGCCACCGGAGCAACAACGACCAAGCAAGATTTCTTCTTTGATCATAGACTTCACAGCTACGTCAGATTTGCTGAAAAATAAGATGGCATTTATCTAATGCTGGTTTATACATATAGAAGGCATATGGTTTATACTTTATATATATATATGTACTGAGCATAAATGTCAAAGCAATGGATCATAGGAAGAAAAATCTATACGGTTAATTATACATACATATTGATAGCTAAAAAACTTATTGTTTGATGATAGATAAAATATGTTAGATAGATAGTGGACAGTGTAGAGATAGTAATTTGAATGTTAGCAAGTTATGATCAATGTAGTGCATATTGTATAGATAACAAATTACATATCAGATTGTTTATTTTTTGTTTTCAATTTTTCGTAGGTGGCATATCAAGTGGTGCCTCTATTTCAGTAACACAAGAATGAGAAGGAGAGTCTACTATAAACTCAGATGACCTTGCATGGGCTCATTGTTCTTGCCCAGACCTAAAAAATAAGCATTCATTGCAATGCAAGTATTGTGACAAGATGGTCAATGCTGGAATTACTAGAATGCAATATCATCTTGCTTGCATTGCTGGTTTTAATGTTGCTAAGTGCAAAAAGGTTCCAACTCGAGTGAAGGAGGAGATGCATGCTTTACTTACAAAGAAGACAAGTGATAAGGAACAGAAAAAGAAGGAAAAGCAAAGGGGAAGAGATGAAATTGACCTATATAATTCAGATGGTAGTAGTGAAGAAGATTCTAACAAAGACAATGAAGTTCTTGTGCTAAAGTCGACAAAAGGAACTAGTAGCTCCAATGTTACGACTATAGCAAGTGGTGGCTCTATTGAGAATTTCTATAAGCCGTGTTCTATAGAAGAGTCTATTCACAAGAATAAGACTCAAACGAAGTTGTCAACTCAGAAAAAGAGAAGAGAGGAGGGATAGAGCCTGTGAGTACATATGCCAATTTTTCTATGAAGCTAGCATTCCACACAACAAGGTCAACCTTCCAAGCTTTGCATATATGCTCGAGGCCATTGGAGCCTTTGGTAGAGGATTGATAGGACCTAGTCACTATGAGATGAGTGGACCATTCTTGCAGAGAAGGAAACAAAAGGTGTTAGATGGATTCAAAAATCATAAGGAATCATGGCAACTCACTGGTTGCACAATTATGACAGATGCATGGACATATAAAAGGGTAGAGGAGTAATGAATTTAGTTGTGCACAATGCTTATGGTGTCTTATTCTTGGATTCTATGGATTGCTCATCTGTCAAGAAAGATGGCTAATATGTCTTTGACCTTGTCGACAGATGCATTGAAGATATAGGGGAGAAAAATTGTGGGATCAGAATGGCGACTAGAGGGGGGTGAATAGGTGCCTCAACACTTTCTTTCAAATGTGATGGCCTAATCAAATCACCCAACGCACCTCTAAAAAACTTAGTTTGAAGTTTTAATCCAATCAGTACAAAAATTGAGCTCCACAAGATCGAATACCACAAATCAACTTTGTTTTCAAGATTTTTAATCGACAAATATCAAAACACTCACACAAGAGATCAATTCAAGTTTGTAATAGTGAATCAGCTTGTTTCAACTCAATCTCAAATGAAATCCCTGTACTTCTGAAATTTGTCGGACGATGAATAGTAATGGTGTATTTCAATAAGGTTCATTATTCATATTTTGATTCAGTTTGCAAGCTTCAAAATCAGAACAAATATAAAATCAGCACAACTGAATCATTTCAGTACTTGAGAGATATAATTGCTGAAAACAAAACTACAAATTTGAAAGGTGTGTTCCGACAACACTGTAGCAGAACTGAAACTTAAATTCAGTGCATAGTATCAAAACAGATGCTATTTCAGTTAATTTCAGAGTTCAAGTGTAAAAGATATACACAACAACTAGCTTTCATCTGAGAACAAACTTCAATACCTAAAGAGTACTTTTCAGCACTTAAATCAGATCAGACAGAACAAATTTCAACTTGTAACACATGAGTAAACAACAAAAATAGTACATAACAGACAACTTCAGAATTCATGTTTTGAATCAAATTGAATACTTCGAATTCAGTATAAGTTTGATTTCAGCATTCAATAATCAGAACTTGAACTAGATGGATTTACTTGAATGTTAAATGCTGAAAACAGAACTTCAGACTATAAACAGACTAGAGCAAAACTGAAACCCAATAGCAAAGCACTATTTCAGATCAAGAAGTTTATCTCACAGAATATTTCTCAAGTGTTTTGATTAGAAATACTGAGTTAACATTTGATTGTCAGTTCACAACATAGATTCAGATTCAGTTTGACTTCTAGCAATTAGCAAACAGAACAGTTTACCACACTTGAATCATATCAAAACTCAGCAAAATAGGATTCAAATCAGTTTCAAATACTCAAACCAATGAGACTGAATTTGATTCAAACACTCAAACTGAGTAGCATAAAATATTGACACAACCTTGACAGCTATACTTTTGAAATAGTAAACCAGCTGAACTCAGGAATTGAAATAGACCTGATTTTTTTCAGATACACAAGTTAAGTAGCAAAAACAGACTAGTCTAAACTAAGAGCTTAACACTTCTGGTAACCACTGAAAAGTTAAACAAAACCTACTGGATGTTCATGGGAACAAGGATCAGTAATTTAGGATGAAATCAAATGAACAAACAGATCAGATGCAAAAGAGGTTTCTCTGAAAACAGAACTTCAAGTTCCCTTCACCAAAGTTTAAATTCAAAATAGGAGAGAAACTACTGTTTAACAAAAGACACTAGCAGAAAACAAATTCAATTCATCCATATATCACACACATATGCTCAGATCCAAGTCTTACACAAACAATCGATCAATAGAACCAACAGAACTGCACAACAAACGCTAGATAAACTGGAACTTCAATAATAAACAGTGCCTAAATCATGAGATTCATATGAATATTACACTGATTCAAGGTTTAACCATATCTAGAATAGATCACACTGATTATAGGATGTTATCTTCACAAACACAAGCATTTCAGATCATCAAAAATTGGGAGCCAACAGAGTTAAACTTACTGCTTTCCTCTCTGAAATCGGTAGAAACTGACGATGAACAGCCGTGTCGAAAACTCTGTATCGCTTCCGAAAACAATCGCTCGAACACTGTTGCTCATCCAGGAATCCAGCGCTAAGGTGTTTTTTTCTGGTTTTGAATGGAATTGCTGAGAAAATTTTTGATTACTTGCATCATCTGTTCGGCCATGGGACAGGGATAAATATCCCACCTGCCCAAGGTTCTAGAAGACACACATTCACACTTTGCCCCCTAGAGAATTCTGAAAATACCCTATTTGAACTAAAAAGAAAAATTACAAAAGACCCCTTTTTTAGTACATTTTCAGAAGAGACATTCCAAAAATACACTAAAAAGACCACACTAAGAAACTTACAAAATTAAACTAATACAAGACACAATTTTATTGAATTAGTAAAAACATTTAAAGTTTCGGCGGTTTTCAGCAAAAACCGACAAAGCCTCTCCTGATCGTCGACGCCCGTCGTCAGTCCGCGAACCCGACCACCATCAAGTCTCTCCCACTCTCGATTCCTCGAGCCGTCTTGTCACTTGAACTGGCTTCCCTTTCGCTGACTCGATCGACGCTTCATCTCGATCAATCTTCAACTCAACATCCCGTTCGACCTCCATGCGTACATCAGAGTCCACTCTCGACTTCGACTGACACCCTCGACCATCTGGCATTAAACTCCCCGTCTATCCCTGATCACGTGCCATCGACAGTTGACGAGTAACTCAAGCCCGCACACATGAGACAAACACAGACACACACACCATATCCAGAATATCTAGACACAACTCATGAATTCATCATGTCAATCACTCATCATTACCTTGAACACTAGTGACACACCTCACTATGTTCCTCAATCTCCCCCTTGATGAGTGCATTGACAACACAAGATCCAAAAAGAAGCAAAAGAAAGGTTCAGCACTCAAGTGACCATGAAAGCTCTAAAGAGAGCAATGTGTGAAAACATGTCACTTGCCAAATGATAAAGTGACCATAGCTCCAAGTACTCTCCCCCTTTGGCAATGTCGACATCAAGATAGCCCCATGAGTCGAGAGAGTAAAGTGACCATGCAATGCTTCCAGAATATGATTAAGTCCAATTATAGTACAAGCACTTCTTGTGACTCACAACCTGTCCTGACTAAACTGCATGGCAAGCTTTGAATAACCACCATCTAAATATCCGTATGAGCAAGCAGTTTGAAGTTTAAGCAAATAAAAGCATCACTACCCAGACTAGTGAACTAGACATGGCAAGGAAAGAAGCACAAAAGCTAGTCATAAACCAACTCAAAAAGCACATCCCACTACAAGGAGCTGCAGCAAACTTGATATGCGAGAAAAGTAAACTTTTTATTATATTTTTTTAATGCCAGGGGTTATTTGCAAGTCAACCTTATGCTAACCGATCAAGCCAAGCCTAGGATAAACCATCGGAAGCTTAAGGCGTTGATCTTGGTATACACTCGATGTCCCAGTTCAAACCAAAGTGCAATGGTATGCAGTCTAGAACAAAGTAGTGCGACCATGCAAATCCACCTGGATCTTTTCAATTTTATCATCACTTTAACACTTTTGATTCATTTTCATCATTTTCATTTTTCATGTTTCAATTTTTCAATTTTTTTATTTTTTCATTTTATTTTTAAGCAAACATGATCAAGTTGCATATGAGCATCCAAGTGACAAGGACAAAGCTATCAAGTAAGAAATGAATAGCAAAAGCACCCTAGCCTATTCATGATAGAAACCATACTTGATAGTGACCATTTTCAAATTTTCGCAAAGAAAATCCATGCTCAAAACCTATAGATAGATGAGTTCATTCTAAGCACAATCAAACAGTGAAAGCAGGACAATATCATAAAGTGCACACATAAGTCATGTACAGGTAAAAGCAATTAATCATATTTTAGAAGCATATGCAAATGTACACAACTCCCCCTCACATGATGCCATAAGGATGACAAATGCCATGCTCTCCCCTCAAAAATGCAAAGCAAGAAGCATCGAGAGGCTTGGTGATAATATCTGTAAGCTAATTTTGAGTATCAACAAAACGCAATTCAATATCGCCTTTTTCATTGTGATCTCTCAAAAAGTGATAACGCACGTCAATGTGTTTGGTCCTAGAATGTTGTACTGGGTTGTTTGCTAAACTTATTGCACTTGTGTTATCGCAAAATAATGGAACACGTGAAAATTCCAACCCAAAGTCCCGCAAAGTAGAAACCATCCACAAAATTTGTGCGCAACAGCCAGCGGCAGCTACATATTCATCTTTGGCTATAGACTATGCAACGCTAGACTGTTTGCGTGAAGACCAACACACAAGAGAAGACCCAAGAAAATGACACGTCCCAGAAGTACTCTTATGATCAATCCGGCAACCAGCAAAGTCAGCGTCAAAAAAACCTCGCAAGCATAATGAAGATGATGCAGAATACCAAATACTGAATTCAAGAGTATGCTTGAGGTACCTTAAGATGCGTTTGACATCTTGACGATGCGATGCCCTGGGAGAAGCCTGAAAGCGAGCGCACAGACACACAACAAAGTGTATGTCCGGCCTCGTAGCCGTCAAGTACAGAAGGGAGCTGATCATGTTGCTATACTCCTTCTGGGCCACTTCTTCTCCATCTTCATCTGGATCAAGAGCAATAGAAGTACCCATCGGGGTAGCAAGAGGTTTAGCGTCAGACATGTCAAATCGTTTAAGCAAATCTATAGTGTATTTTGTTTGATGGACAAAATTTCCTTGTTTGCTTTGTTTGATCTGCAAACTAAGGAAGAAGGTCAGCTCGCCCATCATTGACATCTCGAACTCCCTACTCATCGATTCTGCAAACTCAACAACAAGTGGATGAGATGAACCACCAAATATTATATCATCGACATATATCTGATCAAGTATGAAGTCTTTGCCATGCATGAGAGTGAACAACGTTTTGTCAACGGACCCCATCTTGTACCCATGCTCGATCAAGAACGTCCTCAGGCGGTCGTACCAGGCCCTCGGTGCTTGTTTGAACCCATATAGTGTTTTGTGAAGTTTAAAGACTCTATAGGGGTACTTGGGATCCTCAAAGCCAGGAGGCTGCTTGACATAAACGTCCTCTCCTATGAAACCATTCAGAAACGTGCTTTTCACATCCATTTGAAAAAGTTTAAAGCCGTGCGAAGAGGCAAAATCAAGCAAGATCCTAATGGCCTCAAGTCGAGCTACCGGTGCAAAAGTTTCTCCAAAATCAACCCCCTCGACTTGAGTATACCCTTGAGCCTCTAGCCTAGCTTTTTTTCTCACTATCGCCCGATCCTCCCCCTGTTTGTTTTTGAAAATCCATTTTGTACCAATTAACTGAATGTTATGGGGTGGATCAACGAGAATCCAAACCTGATTTCTATCAAAGTTTTCAAGTTCCTCATGCATGGCGTTGATCCAACTCGCATCAGACAAAGCATGACTTGGTGAGGACTCGACCTTGGGGTGGCCCGATCTTCATGGCAGTAGAATCTCGAACACGATAACTTGCTACGAATAGCGGATAACTTGCTGCGAACAGCGGGGAACTAATCCGACAGGCCGGTGCAGCCGAACTGGAAGCCAACAAGCACGAATTAGGGGAGCTTTATACCTGTCTCAAGGTTTGGCTGCAGTTAAGCGACGGGGAGAGAGGCACTGAAACCACGAGGACTTCGACTCGATCTCCGAACGATCGCAGAACCACAAGCCGAGACCAATCCACACAATATGGTGCGGCCGAGCCGGAAGCCGTAAGCACGAAATAGGGGATCTCAGAGAGATCTTTCTCACAAGCGCACGATGAACTTGCAAGAACAAGGGTGAGTAGACACTCAAGCAGCTCGGCTGCAATATACCATAGAGGTAGGTTTATCAAATGATCAAAAGTTGAGTTTGAGAGGCCTAGAGGGGGGTATTTATACTAGGAACAACCCTCCTAGATGAGTATGAGTCGTGCTCTCCACGCAGGGAAGGTGTGAAACCAGCTGGTGGAGTATTCAAGAGGTTGTCTTGTGAACTCGCGCGACCTGTTTGACTGCTGGACCACTCTTCAATATTTTAGCCATAACTCAAGCTTGGGAACTCCAAAAGATGAACGGTTTGTTGGGTGTGAAAGATGACTTGATGGCCTTTCCAACCATAGGTCATAGAGCCACCGTCTCTCAGTATTATAACCGTGGTGAAGCTCGCAAGTGGGGCCTTCTGTCAGCCTAGATTTTCGATCGGCTCTTACTGTGCTCCGTGCTTCTTCAATCAGGTCTTGGTGCTTCATAGCTTCATGTGTGAAACTAAGCAAGATCAAAGTACATGATTTAGGTAGTAAACAATTCTCATTAGTTACATCAACGGTGTGAAGGAGCGAATTAACCTGATGGTGTAGCGTCTTTGAGCGACTGCGAGTGATCGGACCTTTATAACCGGTGATAGCGATCGGATCTGTATGCACAGTAATCGGACTAGTGATAGGACCATGTGATGGGATGTCCTCATCATCCTCCTCCTCTTGAAAAGGAGTCGTCCTCGACTCTTCTTCCCCATGAAAGGGTGAAAGGTCAGTGACGTTGAAGGTTGCACTCACACTATATGTGCTCGGAAGGTCAATCACATAGGCGTTGTCATTGATCTTTTGGAGTACTTTGAACGGACCATCTGCTCGTGGTTGCAGCTTGCACTTGCGCTGATCTGGAAAACGCTCCTTGCGAAGGTGAACCCAAACCAGATCTCCTGGTTCGAACACCATTTTCTTGCGTCCCTTGTTGGCACGCTTTTCATACAGCTTGGTCATCTTCTCGATGTTCGCTCTTGTTTGTTCATGGAGCTTCTTGACAGCATCAACACGCTTGCTTGTGTCAAGGTTGATGCGTTCCTGAATAGGCAAAGGTAATAGATCGATGGGAGCAGGGGGTTTGAAGCCATAAACAATTTCAAATGGGCAAAAATTTGTGGTAGAGTGTACCGCCCTGTTGTAAGCGAATTCCACATGTGGCAAGCTCTCTTCCCATAGCTTCAAGTTCTTTTTAGCACAGCTCGCAGCAGCGTTGACAAGGTACGATTCATAACTTCAGTTTGTCCATCTGTTTGTGGATGACAAGTTGTAGAGAATAGCAGTCTAGTCCCCAGCTTTCCCCACAAGGTCTTCCAAAAGTAGCTCAAGAATTTGGCGTCGCGATCTGAAACAATAGTTCGGGGTACTCCATGTAGCCGTATAATTTCCCCAAAAAATAATTCAGCAATGTGTGAAGCATCATCACTCTTATGACAGGGAATAAAGTGAGCCATCTTGCTGAAACGATCAACCACAACAAAGATTGAATCCCTCCCCTCTTAGTTCGAGGTAAACCAAGAACAAAATCCATTGAAATGTCTTGCCACGGAACTCTAGGAATAGGTAGAGGGGTGTATAAACCATGCGGGTGCAAGCGGGACTTAGCTTTGTGGCAGGTTGCACATCGTAGGACATATTGTTCCACGTCCCTCCTCATCTTGGGTCAATAGAAGTGATCGGCGAGGACTTGTTCTGTCTTTTTGGCCCCAAAGTTACCCCTAAGTCCTCCAGCATGAGCTTCCTGTAAGAGCATGAGACGGACAGAGCAATCTGGAATGCAAAGTTTGTTAGCTCGAAACAAAAACTCGTCATGTAAATGGTACTTCTCCCAGCCTTTACCATCACAACATTTAGAGAATGGTTCTGCAAACGATGGGTCAGTGGAATATAATTCTTTAATACTCTCTAGCCCAAGCATTTTAGAATCAAGTTGTGACAGCAAAGCATGACGCCTAGACAAAGCATCGGCAACAACATTTTCTTTCTCTTTCTTATACTTTATAATGTAAGGAAAAGATTCAATGAATTCACTCCATTTTGCATGTCTTCTATTCAGTTTAAGTTGGCCCTTTAAATGTTGCAAAGATTCATGGTCGGAATGGATCACAAATTCTTTAGGTAAAAGGTAGTGTTGCCAAGTCTCTAGACTCCTTACTAACGCATATAGTTCCTTATCATAAACCGAGTAATTCAGAACAGGACCACTTAACTTTTCACTGAAGTAAGCAATAGGTCTACCTTGCTGCATGAGCACGCCACCAATCCCTACACCACTTGCATCACATTCAATTTCAAAAGTCTTACCAAAGTCTGGAAGTGCAAGGAGTGGGGCTGTTGTTAACTTCATTTTCAGCTCATCAAATGCCTTATCTTGCACATCACCCCAGTGGAAGGGAACGTCCTTCTTGGTCAGCTCGTTGATTGGAGCAGCAATAGTGCTGAAATCTTTCACAAATCTGCGATAGAAACCAACAAGACCAAGAAAACTGCGCACTTGGCTCACGTTTTGTGGAGGTTTCCATTCCCAAATGGCTTTGACCTTCTCTTCATCTACCTCCACACCTTGACCTGAAACAACAAAGCCAAGAAACACTACCTTATCGGTGCAAAAGGTGCACTTGGCAAGGTTAGCGTACAAGCATTCTTTCCTCAAAACATCGAGCACACATTTTACATGTTCAACATGTTAACATGTTCTTCAAGTGAATTGCTGTAAATTAAGATGTCATCAAAGTAAACCACAACAAACTTTCCAAGGAAGGCTCTAAGCACATGATTCATCAATCTCATGAAAGTACTAGGAGCATTTGTCAATCCAAAAGGCATTACCAACCATTCATAAAGCCCAAATTTTGTTTTGAAGGCTGTTTTCCACTCATCTCCTTCTCTCATTCGAATTTGGTGGTAGCCACTTCTTAGGTCAATTTTAGTAAAAATGATAGCACCACTAAGTTCATCGAGCATATCATCAAGTCTCGGTATGGGATGCCTATATCTAATAGTAATGTTGTTAATAGCACGACAATCCACACACATTCTCCATGATCCATCTTTCTTAGGAACTAAAAGAACAGGAACAACACATGGAGAGAGACTTTCCCTTACATAACCCTTGTTGATGAGCTCCTAAACATGACGCTGAATTTCCTTTGTTTCTTTGGGGTTGGTGCGGTTGGGAGCACGGTTAGGAAGTGAAGCACCAGGAACAAGATCAATTTGATGCTCAATTCCTCTCTTTGGTGGCAGCCCAGGTGGTACTTCCTCTGGAAACACGTCTTCAAATTCCTGCAACACATCCAAAACAACACTAGGCAAAGTAGATGGTAAGTTGTTAGAAGAAAGAAGAGTGTCCTTGTACAGTAGTTCAAAGAACATGGCATCGGGTTCACTCAATTCTTTTAGATCCCTTTTCCTAGCCATCATGACTAATCCCTCTGTTCCCTTTGGCTTGGTTCTTTTTGGTTGTGGAGTTTTCTTTGGTCTTGTACTCTCTTTCTCACGATGTTGGTGGCTCTCACAAGATTGTTTCTCGCTCTCTCACTGTTTTCTTTTCCGATCATCCTTCAAGATTTCACTCGGTGTCAAAGGAAGCAAAGTGAGTTTCTCTCCTCTGTATGTAAGCACAACTTTGTTGGATCGACCGCAAATCTGAGCATCACAATCAAATAACCAAGGTCTTCCCAACAACAATTGGCAAGCTTGCATAGGCACCACATCGCACTCCACCTCATCATGGTACCTCCCAATAGAGAAATGAACGATTACCATATTGTTCACACGTAAGGCGCCACTATCACTAAGCCATTGCATCTTGTATGGCTCGGGATGTCGTCTCTATTTCAAGCCCAATATATCCACTAACTCCTGACTTGCAATGTTATTGCAGCTGCCATTATCAACAATAATTCAGCATAACTTATATTTGATCATGCCTCGGGTATGAAAAATATTGTGCCGCTGCTCATTATCCTCTTGTACAACATTCACATTGAGAGCTCGACGAGAGATGAAGCAATTATTGTCACCTTCCTCGGGTTGAATTTCACTTCCCTCACTTACAATTTCTTCATCATATCTTGGAGCATCATCTTCTTGATCACTCTCTGATTCCCACTCTCCCTGTTCATTCACAATCATTGTTCTTCTGCTCGGACATTGAGCAGCAATGTGGCCACGACCCTTGCACTTGTGGCACACAATTTCTCTGCTATGCGAGGATGAAGCAGCAGTTCATGCAACAGAGGAAGCTGCTGATTTTGTAGTAGATCGCTGCGGTTTGTTCTGTACCGAGGGTGCAGAGGTAGTGGAAACCATTGGCTTTGCAGCACCAATAGATTGAGTAGGTCTTGCTGTGGTTTGAGACCGACCAGTAGCATAAGAAGTTCCACCTTGCTGCTTACGCCATGGTGCTGAAAGTGTCTGACTGCATAAGTCCTCCGACGGCCCTCTTGCTGAATTTTCCTCTCCCTGCGCATAGCTTGATCAACAAGACCCGGCATATTATGATATGGAAACATCTCAACAAAGCCAGAGATTTCATCATTGAGACCATGCAGAAATCTTGCCATCTTTGATTCAGCATCTTCTCTTGTTCCGGTATGAACCAAGAGTAACTCCATTTCCTTATAATAATCATCAACTGACCTAGAACCTTGCTTCAGATTTTGCAACCTATTGCGAAGGTCACGCTGATAACTTGAAGGCACAAATCGTCTCCTCATCACTCTCTTCATTTCATCCCATGTGTTGATATGATTACGTCCCAACACAAGCTGACTTCTTGTATTTGATTCCACCAAGTGAGAGCATAACCCGAGAATTCAACAGAAGCAAGATCAACACACCTTCGGTTAGAGAGATTGTGTATTCTAAAAATCTGATCACATTGCTCTTCCCACTCGAGATATGCATCAGCATCTTCCCGACCAGTGAATTTAGGGACACTCAACTTGACACGAGCAATGCTGTCCGGATCATCCCGATTATGCCGACCATGGTGCACAGCACGACCAGCACCTCCACGACGACCATGGTGGTGTCCAAACCGCCTATGGTCAGCAAAGGGGTTCTCATTATCAGCAAATCCCCCATCAGATTCACTATGAATTTCCTCTTCATTGTGAAACTGAACATGTCGATCATGTCCATGCCCTCTTCTTGCTCTTCGATCACCACCCTGACCACCTCTATGATGGTCATGAAGCCCATCTCCAAAACCAGAATTTTCATCACCGGATTCTTCATTTGGATGTTGATGATCCCATCCATCTGCTGCAGGGAGATGTTCATTAAGCATCCGCTCCATAGCCTACAAAAGGGTGTCTCCCAACTGCCGCAACTCAGCACGTGCAACAGGGGGCTCTTCATCTCCACGGTTGCTACCGTGAACACTTGATTTAGATCCTGCCATGTTAGTATAATGGGAAAGAAAGTGGAATAGGTAAAATTCGTGGAATCACACAACCTCACCTCCTACTTACCCAGAGTTCTTACACGTTCACGAGGCCTGTGAGTGTGCTCAAGTGGTTATACCGCAGCTGTGATTAAGCGATCAAAAGGATTACAAGACACAAGTCCGGTTTCGGGTTTTTGTGGAGCTATAGGTGGCTGTTCAAGGAGGGCTTTTGGTACTGAAAATCCCAGTGTGAGAGCACTCAAAAGATGCGAAACATTGTTGTCACAAGTACCACAAACTTGCACCTTTGGATATTAAATTTTTTTAACAACACGATCCGCAATCTAGCCCCTTTCAGCGTACTCTTATTTTTTTTGTCTCTTTTTTTAAACTCTCTTTTTTTGTTCTTTTTTTCAGAAACACAAGATAATAACTATGGGGGTGCGGAAGATTAACAGACAAGAACACGATGGTGACCAACAACAAGATGAGTGCAAGCAACACAAGAAAAACAGTATCAACAAGGGCTCGGAATTTTTTTTTGTGTGACGGTTTTGTGGACTCTAGGATGGAAAAAAACTAAGCGAACAAGTGATGGATAAATCAAATCAGAGATAATCAAGGGTAAAGATCCTATCGTGACAATTGAAGCTTTGATACCAAATGCTGAGAACTCGACCTTGGGGTGGCCCGATCTTCACGGCATTAGAATCTCGAACACGATAACTTGCTACGAAAAGCGGATAACTTGATGCGAACAGCGGGGAACTAATCCGACAGGCCGGTGCAGCCGAACTGGAAGCCGACAAGCACGAATTAGGGGAGCTTTATACCTGTCTCAAGGTTTGGCTACAGTCAAGCGACGGGGAGAGAGGCACCGAAACCACGAGGACTTCGACTCAATCTCCGAACGATCGCAGAACCACAAGCTGGGACCAATCCACACAATATGGTGTGGCCGAACCAGAAGCCGTAAGCACGAAATGGGGGATCTCAGAGAGATCTTTCTCACAAGCGCACGATGAACTTGCAAGAACAAGGGTGAGTAGACACTCAAGCAGCTCGGCTGCAATATACCATAGAGGTAGGTTTATCAAATGATCAAAAGTTGAGTTTGAGAGGCCTAGAGGGGGGGTATTTATACTAGGAACAACCCTCCTAGATGAGTATGAGTCGTGCTCTCCACGCAGGGAAGGTGTGAAACCAGCTGGTGGAGTATTCAAGAGGTTGTCTTGTGAACTCGCGCGACTGTTTGACTGCTGGACCACTCTTCAATGTTTTAGCCATAACTCAAGCTTGGGAACTCCAAAAGACGAACGGTTTGTTGGGTGTGAAAGCTGACTTGATGGCCTTTCCAACCATAGGTCATAGAGCCACCGTCTCTCAGTATTCTAACCGTGGTGAAGCTCGCAAGTGGGGCCTTCTGTCAACCTAGATTTCCGATCGGCTCTTACTGTGCTCCGTGCTTTTTCAATCGGGTCTTGGTGCTTCATAGCTTCATGTGTGAACCTAAGCAAGATAAAAGTACATGATTTAGGTAGTAAACAATTCTCATTAGTTACATCAACGGTGTGAAGGAGCGAATTAACCTGATGGTGTAGCGTCTTTGAGCGACTGTGAGTGATCGGACCTTTATAACCGGTGATAGCGATTGGATCTGTATGCACGGTAATCGGACTAGTGATAGGACCATGTGATGGGATGTCCTCATCATGACTAACATCTAATGGTTCAAAATTTTCAAAAAAAGCAGAATCAACAAAATGGGCGTGAGATCGGGTTACTCGTTCATTTAGCTCGCCGATGATCTGCTCCGGGGGATGCATACTCTCAAAAGTAGAATCTTCAGGTCCTATTGTCGAAGTAGTCAAAACTTCTAGAGTCGCCATAAAGGGAGGTAGTGGTACAGTCTCAGGATCTTCATTGTCTGATGGATCTTCTTCCTCAAAAGTATTTCACTCATATCGTGTTCCTAAGACTCTGAAGTGAGTGACCTTGGGCTTCCTCCCAAAGAAAAGTTCATAAGAAGTCACGTTCAGCAAAGAGCGCAAAAAGATCTTGTTGGAGATGTAACAAGCTGTACTCATGGCTTCAGCCCAAAATTTTCTAGGAGTCATGTGTTCATTCAGCATCGTCCTAGCCATCTCCACAAGTGTATGATTCTTCCTCTCAACCACACCATTTTGTTGAGGGACTCTCGGTGCAGAAAACTGATGTTCAATTCCATGTTCAAGACAAAATTCTACAAAAGAGCTATTTTTGAACTCAGTGCTGTTGGGGGAAAATATCTCATCTTCGGGGTTATTGCCGAAGCAGCATAAAGGCAGTCGACCAGTTCGAAGATTGTCCGAAGACCATCTTCGAAGATGCCCAGAACCTTGTTCGAAGCCCGAAGACAGGCACTGGTTCGAAGTATGTCTTCGAATCAAAGCCCTTCAGGATCTTTTCTGCCAGCTAAGATGGAAGACTTATCTTCTATCATATTAGATTAGTCTTTTACCATTTTAGCCCTATTAAGGAAACCGAATAGTTTCCTTAATGTCGGTTGTAATAGAGGGGTAAATAGGTCTTTTCCTTAATGTTTAGGCCTATAAATACCCCCCATTTCACCCTGTAATAGGGACCGATTACAAGTGATTCAATACACACTTTCGAACTATTCTAAGCTATTATCCTTTCGGAGGCTTAGAACAGTTTGCTTCGCAAACACTTCGTTTGTTAGTTTCTTTTCTACAGAAACCTGTTAGCGTAATCTTTACGCCAACAGTTGGCGCCGTCCGTGGGGAACCTAGTCCAAAAAACTTCGTTCTCTACCAACTTCTTACATCATGCCTCCTAAGCGGAGCGCACCTCGCAATCCCACTCGGAGGTCCTCTCGGATCTTCGGAGAGATACCCTTCGACACAGTCGAAGTCGGAGGGTCTTCGACTATCCCTCCACCTCAAACTCCGCAAGGGGCTTCTATTCCTCGAGGATACGAAACCTCTCCACCAACCCCTTCCATACTCCGACCGCCCGGAGCCACTCCGCCACCCTCCATTCCGATTCGAACTGATCATACCAGTTCTCAAGACCCGGAAGGTCCTTCCGGAGGAGATGAAGATAGCCTTGGAGACATGGCCACTCAAATGGCCAATCTTCAAGCTGAGGTAGCGAGGTGGCGACAAGAGGCTGCGAACAGGCTTCGCTCTCAAGCCACCCCAGCTATCCCCGAAGTGCCCGAAGACGACGATCTTGGTTATCCCGAAGCCCCAGAGAACGCCTCTTACGACAATGAGTCTCCGTTGCATCCTGAGCTTCAGAAGGTCGCTTCGATCCGAAGTTCAAAACTTCGAAGCTCTGCAAGTATGCCGGAGACGAAGATCCCAGTGAGTTTGCGCGTTCTTATGCCCTAGCGATTGAGGCTAGCGGCGGAGACAGAGAGACTATGGCGAAGTGCTTCCCATTAGCTCTTCAAGGAGTGGCGCTGAGATGGTTCTGGTCTTTAAAGCCAGGATCAATCATTTCGTGGTCACAGTTGAAGAGGAAGTTTATAAGCAACTTTCAGGGCACCTTTGTGCCCCCATGTCGACAGGAAGCCTTTTCCAAGTGAAACAGCTCCCCGGAGAAACATTGAGGCAGTACTTCAAGCGCTTCGCTCACACGAAGTCGCAAATTCGGGGGCTGTCCACATCTTCGGTGGTTGATGCGGCTCGGGAAGGCGTCAGTCATAAAGGCCTTCTGGATAAACTGCATCGGAAGAGCATCACCACAGTGTCACAGCTGATGTCGTACTTCGAGGAGTACTCGAGGTCAGAAGAAGGTTGGCTTCGGAGGACTACTGCTACTTCGACAATATTGACAGAAGTTAAAGCAGAGGTGAAGACTTCGGCGCAGCCGCAAGAACCAGTCTTCGAAGTGCAACATGATAGAAGAAGAGGGCAAAAGCACCCTCGCTCTGAAGTCTTAAACATTGCACCCCCACAGAAGTTTGCACCAAGAGCTCCACAGTCTGCGGGGAACAAGTCCAGCGGCTGGAGGCCGCCAGGGAAAACGGCTGGCAAGGGCCAGACCCTTTTTTGCTGTATTCATGGAGAGAATCGAAGCCATGCAACTGACACTTGCAAGGCTATTCTTACCCTTCGGGGAGAATACTTGGAGAGAACTTCGGGTCGAGGTAGTACCGACCGAAGTCCAGCAGCAGCAGTGCGCCCAGAGCCGGTCCAGGCTGTGGCGCGGATAGAAAATTTTGATGCTGCAAGGCACCCTCCGGTGGCCAATGTTATGCCACCTCCGAAGCAAGAAGAAGGGCAAGATAGAGGAAAGAGAGTAGTTCTCCCTATCTCCGGAGGAGGTACCCTCGGAAGCATGTCCAAGAGACAGCGAAGAGAGTACGTTCGGGAAGTAGGCCATATTGGGACTTCGTCATCTGCAGCTGCAATGCCGGAGTGGTCTCATGTTCCAATATCTTTCTCTGCGGAGGATGCAGCTGGTATCAAGTTCCAGCATGCAGATCCATTGGTTATCACTGCTGATATTGCAGGGACTGAAGTCCGAAGGGTACTAATTGACGGAGGTAGTTCGGCAGATATCATTTTTGTGCAAGCCTTCGATCAGTTATGCATTTCCCGGAAGCATCTTCTCCCAGCGGCTCGTCCTCTGCAAGGCTTCGCAGGACCCCCGCTTGATGCACTTGGCCAGATAGGCTTAGAAGTAACCTTCGGAGAAGGTTTACTAGCCCGAACTGAAGAAGTTATCTTTGATGTGGTAGATGCCCCGTATGCTTATAATGTCATCTTCGGACGGGGCATGTTGAATCAGTTCGGAGCTGTGGCGCATCACAACTACTTGTGCATGAAGATGCCCACACAAGCAGGAGTCCTGACAATCTTCGGAGATCAAGCCATGGCTCGGAGGGCAGAATATGGTCATGGTCCTCCTCTTGATCCGAGGCAAGTAAACAGTGTCCAAGATAATGAAGAAATTTTTTCAGCCTCCTCCGAAGCTTCGAAGAAGTCATTTCCAAGACCAAGTCCCGAAGGAGAGATTGCAACGAAGGTCATTGTCAAAGATGGTAAAGAATACACATTTCAATTTGGTAAAGATTTACCTCCTGAAGTTGCAACTTCCTTGGAAAAGGTCGTAGAAGAAAATTTCGATGTCTTCGCTTGGTCTGACGAAGATATCACCGGAGTCGATCGGGATATTATTGAGCACAGTTTGCTTGTAAACCCGAAGGCCCGGCCTGTTCGACAAGGGCTCTGGAAGATGTCCGCAGAGAGAGCTGCTCTAGCTAAGGACGAAGTTGAAAAACTGTTGAAGGCTGGGATTATCAGAGAAGTGGCCCATACAGAATGGTTAGCCAACCCAGTCTTCGTCAGGAAGAAGTCTTCCGGGAAGTGGCGCATGTGCATTGATTTCACATCTATGAATAAAGCGTGCCCACGTGATCCCTACCCCATGCCCCGAATTGATCAACTAGTTGACTCCACTGCAGGTTCAGAGTTACTAAGCTTCCTCGACGCGTATTCTGGTTATCATCAAATATGGTTGAAGCGCGAAGATGAAATCAAGACGAGCTTTGTAACTCCTTCGGGAGTCTTCTGCTATGTAAGAATGCCCTTCGGCCTAAGAAATGCCGGGGCTACTTTTTCAAGATTAGTTGCTAAGGCTCTAGGTCATCAACTAGGTCGCAATGTGGAGGCCTATATGGATGATATTGTAATAAAGAGTGCTTTAAAGCACCAACATAGCCTAGACTTAGCAGAAACATTCAATAGCCTTCGGGCATGTGGGATCCGTCTTAACCCCGAAAAATGTATATTCGGAGCTAAGGCTGGAAAGTTGTTAGGGTACTTAGTTTCAAGCAGGGGAATTGAAGCTAGCCCTACTCAAAATAACTGCGCTGCAGAAGATGGCTCCTCCGGAGAATTTAAAGCAAGTGCAAAAGCTGACTGGACGTCTGGCCGCACTTAGCAGGTTTTTATCAAGGTCTGCGGAGAGGAGCTTGCCAATCTTTAAAGCTTTGAAAGGGGCCGACAATTTTGCATGGACACCGGAGTGTCAGAAAAGCTCGAAGATATTAAAGATTTATTCAGCAATCTTGCTACACTTACGGTGCCTATTGCGGACGAACCCTACTGCTGTATCTTGCAGCTACAGGCTCAGCTGTCAGCGCAGTTCTTGTCAGAGAAGCGATATCAATGGGAGTTGGTCCAAAAAGCCTGTCTATTTCGTATCCGAAGCATTGTCAGGAGCGAAGACAAGAATACTCCGAACTTGAGAAGTTCGTTTATGCTCTGATAATGGCTTCGAGGAAGCTAAGACATTATTTTTTGGCTCATAATGTAATTGTACCAACTCGTAT